>PVKC010032593.1:0-14290 GCA_004027635.1 Crocidura indochinensis | reverse complement strand
GATTGCATTGAATCTATATAGAAGTTTAGGTAAGATAGACATTTTGACTCTGTTGATTCTACCTACCCATGAGAATGGGATGTTTCTCCATTTCCTTTTAGTTCCTCTTCAATTTATTTAAGTGTTTTGAAATTTTCATAGCTTAGGTCCTTCACTTCCATTGTAAGGTTGATTCCAAGGTACTTGATATTTTTGGATACTATTTTAAATGGCATTTTCTCCTTAACCTCTTTCTCCTCTACTTCGTTATTTGCATAAAGGAACACTACTGTCTTCTCTGTATTGACTTTGTAGCCAGCAACTTTGCTGTATTGGTTAATTGTTTCTAGGAGTTTTACTGTGGACTTTTTAGGATTTTCGATATATATATCATCCTATCATCTGCAAAAAGAGATATTTTGAGTTCCTGTTTCCCTATTTGTATTCCTTTGATTCCCTTCTCTTGTCTGCTTGCTATTGCTAGGACTTCTAAAGCTGTATTGAATAAGAGTGGGGAGAGTGGATAGCCTTGCCTAGTTTTTGTCCTTAGTAGAGATTCTTTCAGTTTTTCTCCAGTAAGGATAATGTTGGCTGTGGGATTTTTTTGATAGCTGTGACTATCTTAGGAATGTTCCTTCCAGTCCTATTTTGCTGAGTGTTTTCTCTGAATGGACTTTTATTCTTGGGGAGTATCTTAATTACTGTTTCAATATCCTCTGACGTGATTGGCCTGTTTAGGCTTTCTAAATCCTCCTTGGAAGCTGGTATTTTTCCAAGAATCTATCAGTTTCTTCTGGGTTCTCTAGCCTAGCTGAGTATAGTTGTTCACACTATATCCTCATGATGAGTTGGATTTCTTGGGGTTCTGTTGTAATCTCTGCCCTTTCATTTGTGATCCAGCTTATTTGGGTGTTTATCTTCTTTTTTTTTTTGGTGAGTCTTGCCAGTGGTTTGTCTATCTTGTTTATTCTTTCAGAAAACCAACTCCTGGTCTCATTGATTTCTGTACTGTTTTCTTAATTTCTATGTTGTTTATTTTTGCTCTGGTTTTTGAGCAGCATGTTGTTTGATCTCCAGGTGTTGGATTTTCTCCATTGTTTCTTTTTACAGCCAATTTTGACCTTTGTTGCATAGTGATCTTACAGGGTGCTCCTAATGATCCTTACCTTTGTGACTTTATGCAGGTTAGATTTGTATCCTATAGCATGGTTTATTCTGGAGAAGGTTCCATGTGGACTTGAGAAAAATGTGTATTCTGCTTTCTGGGGGTGGAGGGCCCTATATAAGTCTATTAGCCCTAGTTCTTCTAATTACTCATATAGGGCTTTCATTTCTTTGTTAGTTTTCTGTCTGGTGGATTTGTCCAGTGGTGAAAGAGGAGTCTTGAGATCTCCTACTAATACCACATTTCCTTTTATATGTTTCTCCAGGTTTGCAAGTAAATGCCTTACATATTTTGCTGGCAGCATTTGGTGCATAAATGTTGACCAGAGTTAGTACTTCTTGGTCTAGTGTTCCCCTGATCAGTAGGTAGTGACTCTCTTTGTCTCTGAACACTTTCTTGAGGTTGAATGCAAATTGGTTTGATATAAGCATGGTTGTTCCAGCTTTTTTCCCTCGCTGGCTGGAATAATTGATTTCCATACATTTATTCTTTGCCTTTGCCTATCCTGTACTTTGAGGTGTGTTTCTTGCAGGCAGCAGAAATCCAGTTTTTGTTTTCTGATCCAACTCTCTACTATGTATCTTTTGATTGGAGAGTTTAGTCCATTGACATTTAAGGAGATTATTGAAATAGAGGGTATTGTGCAATTGTATTGAGTAGGTTGTTTGTTGTTACAATTGTGTGTTTGGATTGTGCAATTCACCTCTGAGTAGTTCATTTAAAGTCGGCTTGATTAGTGCAGATAGTGCAAATTATTTTTTGTCTGAGAATGTTTTTAGTCCTCCCTCCAATATGAATGAGAATTTTGCTGGATATTGGACTTTAGGTTGGACGTTTCTTTTATTCAGTAGTTTAAATATGTTGTCCCACTGTCTTCTTGGTTGGATTGTTTTAAATTGGAGATCTGGTTTGATTCTTACATTCCTTCCTTTATACTTTTCTTTTTTTCTCCCTTATTGCTTTAAGGAATTAATCTTTCTCTTTTTTTGCCATTTGGTTTATTATATGTTTTGGTATTGATTTTATAGGGTTTATTTTATTAAGGACTCTTTTTGCCTCTTGGATTTGCACCAGAGCCTCTTTCCGAAGGGTGGGAAAGTTTTCTGCTATTATTTCCCCTGACCACTTGTTCTTCCCCTTTCCCTATATCCTTCCCCTCTTGTATTTTTTTCAATCCATATATTATTTCTTTTGTCTTTGTTCATTAAATACCTAACATTTTCTTCCAGTGCTTCACCTCTTATTTTTTATTGGCTTCTTTGATATTTTTGGCTTGTAGTTTTTCTTCAAATACCTCTATGTGATTCTCCAAATGTGTAATTCTTCTAGTATGACTTACTGTGACATCTTTTATTTCTTTTCTTTTTTTTTTTTTGGTCACACCCGGCAGTGCTCAGGGATTACTCCTGGCTCCATGCTCAGAAATTGCTCCTGGCAGGCACGGGGGACAATATGGGGCACCGGGATTCGAACCGATGACCTTTTGCATGAAAGGCAAACGCTTTACCTCCATGCTATCTCCCGGGCCCCGACATCTTTTATTTCTTTTAATTCAGTTTGCATGAACTATCTCATCTTCTTTAAAAGTTCTTGAGTTGGTTGATTTATTCATCTATGGATTTTTTGAACTAGTTGGCTAGTGATTCCTTTATTTCTATTTTATGGCTTTTATTGCCACTTTTAGGTCATCATCTATTGGACTCGTGCATTTTGGTGGGCTTGGAAACTTGCTACAATTTTTTTCTATATCCCTGGCTGCTATTGTTTTCCTTTGTTTATCCCATTCTTCTTTACATTCGGTGACTCAGAGTGTTTTGCCTTCGGGTTTCAGTCTTGCTTTGTCTCCTGTGGTGTGAAACTTTTTTCTTCTTTGGAGTACCACCCTAAGCAGGGATAATGATGGCGGTCACTGAGGTTTGGCCCCACCCTATGGTTTCTTCCCTCCAGATACCTGTGAAAAGATGCAGAATTGCCCTCCACCAGTAATCTCCAGTGCCCATAAAGGCGGCCTCCATGTTGGTAGACCACCCTCACGTCTCCTTCCTATACTGGTGAGGAGGTTCAGAATCACCCTCCAAGCTGCAGCCCACAAGCTCCTACAATAGTAGCCTCCACCCTGGTCAACAATCAGTTTTGTTAAAGGTTAAGTAACATACCTGCTGTACTCTCACCTGCCTGAATATTCTTTATTTTTTTTTGAAGGGCAATATGTGGATGCGATTTTTAATTTTATTGTATTTCATTGTTTTCAGATATTAGTATATGAATTACTGAGTGTGGATTTTGTAGTAAAATGTATCATTTCTTGAATCTTTTTGAATATTTAGTTTTTATATAATTTGTTAGAGTAGTAGTTTGATATCTCATTTCAAGTTAGACACCTTCAATATCTATATTTTTCAATTGCTATGGTAAGGATCACAATACAATATAGAAAACATTTGAAATATGGGCAATTTTTATTGTGTGTATATTAAAGAGAAATATTTAATCCTTTCACTACTGAGTATGATATTAACCATTGGTGTTATGGCAAATAGTATTATCTATATTAAGGAAATAAACTTTCTATTCCCATTAGATTTAGAGTCTTTACAAAGAGCGTGTATTAGACCTTGAATTTTCCTTTATATATGATATAATTTATAGAGGTTTTTAATCTGTTTTTGAGTATAGCTACTGATTTGTCTGTCTTATTAATTTCTTTTCAAAAAGTCATCTTTTTTCTTGGTAATCTTTAGGTTAATTTTGCTATACATTTTGTTTTTTTTCTTTTTGCTTATTTTTCATTCCCTTTATTGTCTTCTCCCCTTGATTGTTTTTTTAAAGATAGTTTAAGCTGTGTACTTAAGTTGTTATTTGTGCTTTTTCATTTCCTGACATATATTTATATTACTATAAACATTTCTCTTAATTCTACTTTTGTTGTATCATATATATAAGTTCTGATATACATGTCTTTATTCTCATTTATTTTCAGGAACATTAAAATTTTTTTAGATTTCTTGGCCACAACTAAAAGTTCTCAGGGATTACTCCTGACTTTGCACTCTGGAAACACTCTTAGAAGGCTTGGTAGATCATGTGGGGATCCTTTAATCAAATTCTGGTAGGCCACATGAAAGGCAAGCACCTTAGCCACTGTTCCTCTTTTGCCTCCACTGTTTCTTCAATAATATCATTTTTTTAGTTTTCAAGTATTTTATATTACTTCCAACATTTATTGGAATTGTATTCACATTTCAATTCTACATTCAAAGCATCATGGTCTGATATTAAATTAGATGTGATGTCTATATTCTTTATTTTATAGACATTTTGTGTTTCAGCATGTGGTAATACTTGAATATTGTCTAAATTGCATGGTGGAAGCATGTATACTTTTATTAAACCTCACTGTTAGGCCTTATACATATATGTTTAGCCCATCTCTTCCATTTCTTCATATGAAGCTACTATTTCCTGTAAGTTTTTTGCCTACTTGATCTATCCATCAGTTAGAGAGAAGTTTTAAAATATCCTACTTACTACTGCACTGCTGTCAGTGTCTTTCCTCATGTACGTTAGCAGTTTATCTAAATATCTTTATAGCCCACCATTCAGTATATACATATTTAGAAGTATTTATTCTTGATATGGAAAACTCTTACATAATGACCATCCCTGTTGCTTATAACATTTTCAAGTCTGTAATGTCTGAAGTAAGTTAAGCCACAAGACATTTTTCTTATAAGTTTTATTTTTACTAGTCTTTGTGTTTATCATGACTGTTAAGATTTATAATGATCAGAAATCTGTATTTAGTTTCTAACTCATCCTGACACTTTGTGTCTCTTGATTTGTAAATTTGTACCTTATAATGTCCAGTGAGGTTATTAAGGTAAAGAAACTTATTGCCTTAATTTTGTTAAGTACTTGTGTTTGTGAGGTTTGTCTTTAAAACAATCTCATTAAAGTTTCATACAAAAATAGCTTCAATATTATGAACTTCTAATCTTCTGCTTGCCCATGGAATCTTGTATAGTTAATCCAAATTTGAATGCTAAATTTGTTGGATAGAGTATTCTTAATGAGTTGTTAATTTTATTAACTTTTTCCTTACAAATAATAACTAACCATTCTCTTCTGGCCTGTAGAGTCTTATTTGATAGGTCTTCTTTTTATCTCATGGAAGTTCTTTTGTATATGTAAATTTTTCATTACTCTTGGTGCTCTTAAAATTTTAGCTCTGTATTTGGATTTTGTGATTTTGAATTAGTATGTTTATTGCAGTTTTTCAGTTTTATTTTTGTTGAATTAGCAATGAGTTTTGAGCTCTATATTTTTTTTTAGTTTTTTTATGTTTAATTATGAGAAAAAAAGATGCAAAGAAAGAGGACAAGGTAAAGTTACAGTGGAAGGATAATCACCCATAAACAGAATTCTCAGTAGTCCCATTGTTGATATCTTAACTTTGAACTTTCAAAGAACATTAAGAAAAATAAAACAGAACCCATGTACTTTGTCCCTCAAGTCCCCAGATTTTAGTACATAATATTTCTTAGGTAATAAGAAATATTTCTTATTTCTTATTAAGATTGCACACAAAGCAATCTAAAGACATAAAAATTATGTAACTCCATAAATATTGAAGGCAGAGTACTTTTTTTACATTTCCATGCACATGCATATTAGTTGAAGTTAACCTCAAAAGTTTAAGTGGGCTTTTTTTTTTGAATTAGAGTCAAAGGAGCACAGTAAAGACGATGTTAGAGTGGCAATTATTATTTGATAGGCCCACCAAAATATGAGGGACATGAAAAGGAAAAGCCTTGGCCTAAATACAAGGAGACCCTATCCCTGGTTTCCTGGCATAAGACCAACTCTAGGCTCCAGGCAAACTGGTTTGTCCAATCCAGGTCATTGTCTGTAGTGCCAATATACTTTTATTTTCCACACAGTCTCTGTTGTTGGTATCATGTTTCGGCATTGAAGATCCTGGAATCTGCATATCCTATATTGCAGTCAGGATGGCACAGAGTGTCCTTTCATTTCACCTCACAATTAAAGGGCAATGCAGAGAACCCTGTCCTGTAAGCAGGTTGTTGCTGTTGTCAAGTCTTCTTAGTGTTAAGGGAAATCTCTTTTGAGCAGGTCGATGTTAGAGCCATAGTAGGGTTTTCTCTAGTCGAGGATTGCGTCCAGGTGTTGTTATAAAAAACCTTGGATGTTTCGTAGATAGCTTCCCTGGTTCAGGGTGAATGGAGGATGCCCATTCTACTGAAACCTGTGCCAGGTCATTATATCAATGTTCAGGGTGTAAGGTCTCATTGTGCTACGAGATTTGTATGTTCCCATCTCATTAGATAAGAACTTATTTATATGTATAGTGTTTTCCCATTTTATTGTGCCTATGCAAACAAGGAACGGTGCCACGTGGCATTATCGGTGCACATGGAGGGCCATAAGAACAAGTCCAGCAATCCCCATGACAGGGCTCAATCATAAGCATTAAATTTAGGGACTCTTCCACCAAAATTTCGTCTTGAACAGCTCACAAGGAAAAGACAAGATAAAAAGTGGGTAGAATCATCACAGTAAAAGAATATTTAGAAAGAGTTATAGCTATTAAAGAAAATACACATAAAATATTCAAATGACATGTGTCCATTTTATGTCTTTTGAAACAGTTGGAGGTTATTAAATCCATGCACGACTTTGGTCTGTGATTAGAATTGTGTAGTACTAAGTTAAAAAGGGTAAATGTGGGGTACTGATGGTTGGGGGTGAGAGAGTTAAGAAGTAATAATGAGCTTTGTAGGGGATTTCTTTGTTTTTATTTTTTAAAACACAGATCCTATGTTAAGCTATCCTTCCTGTTCCTTAGTGACGTCTATGCTTTCTTATATTGTTCTTTGTTTCATAATTTTCTAGCATATACTTCACTTTTCTTCAGACTTCTTTTCCAATATTTTGTGTTGTTTTCCTGTATTATATCATTGAGATCACCAGTTCATTTTCCACTTGCTGACACTCTGCCTTTTAGACCTTCCACTGAGTTTTGTATTTCTCCAGGTATGGCCTTCAATTTTCATTTATGATTGTAGTTTCTTCATTTTCCTAGTCATACTCTTGTGTTTACCAAGTGCCTGTGCCATCATTTCTTTACACTCAGTAACACCTCTATAATAATATCTCTAAAACCCTTGCCTAAGAGGGTATAGAGCTGGTTGTTTGTGGTAGGGTCAATAATTAGATGATTCTCTAAAGTCATTGAGTTTGATAAATGTCTATGTTTTTTTTTTTTCCATTGCAATTTCTGGAAGCTGAAGTGCATAACAGGGTTTCTCATTTCTAGTGACACCTAGTAACAGAAGACTTGGGATGGCATGGTGGCGCTAGAGGTAAGGTGTCTGTCTTGCCAACGCTAGCCTAGGATGGACCACGGTTCGATTCCCTGGCATCCCATATGGTCCCCCAAGCCAGGAGCGAGTGACTTCTGAGTGCATAGCCAGGAGTAACCCCTGAGCATTATCGGGTGTGGCCCCAAAACCAAACCAAAACAAACAAAAGACTCAACCCGTGTTACATCTCAGAATAGCTCTGCCCACATTAGTTACATATTTTTTTTTGTTTTGTTTTTTTGGGTTACACCCGGCAGTGCTCAGGGGTTACTCCTGGCTCCATGCTCAGAAATTGCTCCTGGCAGGCACGGGGGACCATATGGGGCACCGGGATTCGAACCGATGACCTTTTGCATGAAAGGCAAACGCCTTACCTCCATGCTATCTCCCGGGCCCCCACATTAGTTACATATTTAAGATACTTTTTTTTCTGAGTTCTTGGTAGTAATTTTGCTGCTTCCTGACTTTATTTATTTATTTATTTTTTGCTATTGGGAAGCTAAAAGCCTGTGAGAGTGACTGGTACCAACGATTTCACTTTTCACAGTACAATATATGGGCTTCTGCTGCTAGTCACATATGCTGGCTACAGGATTTTTAGTTCTTTCACTCCTTTACCAGCCCAGTGATATTCACTAAAGTGTTATATCACATGTCTTCAAGACACTCCATCAATATTATTTTTCTTTCTGTGCCTAGACTCTTACAAAGCAAATTTCTGTTTTGTAATTTTCTGGTACAGTTTGCACATTGCTATTTTTTTTTAAATAGCCTTTTTTGGGGGAGGGGCACACCTGATGTTTCTCAGGAGTTACTCCTGGATCTGTGCTCAGAAATCACCTCTAGCAGGCTCGGGAGACCATATAGGATGCTGGGATTTGATCCACCGTCTGTCCTGGGTCAGCTGCATGCAAGACAAATGCCCTACTGCTGTGCTATCTCTCCAGCCCCTACACAATGCTATTTTGTACAACTGACATGGCTATCCATTTCAAGAAAAACTTTTATTCTAAAAAAATACCGTACTGAAAAAATACCATACCATTAGAGAAATGATCTCTACAATTTTACCTCTTCATCATTGGAAATAAACATTATATCTCTGAGATCTATAATTTTTAGTTTTAAATACTTTATACTGATAAATCTATAGTTTTTGTTATGATTTGCTTGTTTTATTTATTTTGTAACAGAATTTATTTAGTTTTTCATACTCTCTTTTTGCTACATTTTGTAGCTTGTGAATAATGATGCTATAGAATTCAATTTTTCCTGTTATTTGAAAGATAGATATTTTAAATAAAAATATTATTTTGCCCAAAAATATACTATGACTTCAGGTATGAATAGAGAGCCAGCATCAGTGACTATTCTAGAAGTAACATGTTTTTTTTTAATATATATTTTTATTTTTTTTGTATATTGTTGATAGAAGTAACATGTTTTCTCAGCCATAGGCTTATTTAATTTTTGCTTCAAGCGCTATGAACTATATCACTTTGTGATAACAGATTTATAGTTATGACATCTAAATGTTATAAGTATTTGCAACAAAATTATAGTACAAGAGATTAATTTTGATCGAATTTGTGTGGAATTTGTTTTGATGAAATTTAAGTTATGCTAAAAGATTTGCTAAAAGAAATTCAATAGTTCCTGATTGCAGAGCAGTAAAAGTATGCCACTTTAGGGAGTCACAATTTCATAATGATTTTTTTTTTAAAGGTTAGGTAGGTTGCTTTTTTCAGAACTGTTTCTTTTTTTTTTAATGAAAGTGCTATATGGCATTTGGAGAAAATGGTGGCCAAAACAGATGTGGCTGTGTCCAATGTATTCAGATTTAGCAATTGTGATTAGGAAAGAAAAATGTATTTCAGGTACAATCTGGAAAGAGACTTGAAGGAGTACATATTGTGGCTGGATTCAAAAGAGTACTTCTTCAGAACCTATATTTATCTCCTTGTTCAAGACACTGATCACTCCTCACATAAGTATAAAAATTATAATATTTCACTCAACACACTAATCTGGTAAAGTTGGGGGCTATAGTTAATATACATCATATTAACTTTAATTTTTTCTTTTATGTTTAAGTGATATATCCAGAATTTTCAAAGTGTAGCAGCCAGATTGCAAACTTGTCATAAAGTTTTGAGAGAAAGTTATGGACAAAATCATGTGACATTTCTGCTTTTCTTCATTTATATTTCTTTTCTCTAGAACATCATCTTTGAATATTAGCCAAGCAGTCTCACTGGATTAAAAACAAGAAGCTGGTATTCCAGCAACGGTGAGATTTGGGAGTTTTAAAACAAAGCTACTTTTATGAAAAGGATAACAGTGAAGAAATACTTTAACACATAAGGTTTAAGTGAAAAGTAAGACAGTTTAAATGAGAAATGGTTAATTAAAATGTACTAGAAATGAAAGGAAGTTAGTTGATATTAGCTTGATCATAGAATTCCCTGGGCAATAATTTAAAATAAAAACAATGGACTCTTGGACTTATTTCATGAAACAAGAAATTATTTGTCTACTCTGAAAGCCAAGAACAACTGTGCTATTACTGTTCAAAAAAGAATTCTCAGGTTAATTGTTAAGGGACCTAGAAAATTCCTGTGGCTGTCTGTATCATAAGATTCAAGAGAGAATATGTCTTGTCTATAAACACATTTTTCTCATTTTACTCATGTTGAAATCATGGAGGGTTTTCAACTCAGCTTTTCATACAAATATTTAACAAATATTTATTGAGCACATTCTAAGAAATAGGCAACTTTTGAGCTTCAAGAATAAAACAGTAAATACACACAACACATAAACACATTTTTGTCAACATAAGTCAATATATTCACTACTGGGTTCTGTTAGGACATAATTATTGGTGAAAGTAGTCAATACACAAAAAATAAAATGTCAGAAAATTAACCTGGGAATTGAAATACTTTAGTTTGTTTTGTACCATAGAAAAGTACCATAACACAAGTGACTTAAATAACAGACATTTATTGTTTTATGTTTGGGAGCCAGAAGTCTATGATCAAGTGGTTGGCAGTGGCATAGTTCCTCTAACAGCACTGGAGAAGGATCAGTTCCAGGCCTCTCTCTTAGATTCTTTTAGTACCTTGGCTTGAGGCAACATAACTCCAATATTCACATGGCGTTCTCCTTTATGTCTCTGTTTCTGAGTTCAATTTTGTTCTCTTTATATGGTCACCAATCTTATTGTACTAGGACCTACTCCTGTAATCTCAATTTACTCATCAGTACAGATTATTATTTACAAATAACACTACATTTATTGGAGTTTAGGACTTTAAAATAAAGTTAACATTACTTTTGGGAAAGCTATTCAAATCATATTAAGTGTAAATTAGTTTGTGATCTGATTTTTTTTATGATAGACAAATGAGGCACTGAAGTTCACCATATGTTGAAAATATTTAATTATCAGACACTCCCGGCTGTGCTACAATCTAGTTGCTGTGATGATATAGTTCTTATATCATACATTCAACTTTCAGCAGATTCCTATTGGTTACATTAAAATACTTTTTATTGGTCAAGATTCTGTGTGTTAAAAATGTTAATAATGGCTTTTAACACAGAATTCCAGCACCACAACCATAATCAGTACACTCACTTTTTCCCCCCTAAGAACCCTAATACTCTTATTTATCAATAATCCCTGAATTCAGTTATTTTGGGTCAATAAATTTATTATTATATTTGAAAACAATCCATAAAATAGTCATAGTTTTGATTTTAGCTCTCAGCAACCTGTTCTGAGCTCTGAGGAAACTTGATTTCTTCTGGGGTATTTAGGCTTTCTTCTGGGCAAGAGACAATTTGGGATGATTTCATCCTCTTTTTTTTTACTTTTCGGGCCAAACCCGGTGACACTCAGGGGTTACTCCTGGTTATGTGCTTAGAAATCGCTCCTGACTTGGGGAGCCATATGGGACTCTGGGGGATTGAACTGTGACCTGTCCTAGGTTAGCATGTGCAAGTAAATGCCCTACTGCTTGCACCACTGCTCTGGCCTAGTCTCTCTCTCTCTCTTTCTCTCTCTCTCTCTCTCTCTCTCTCTCTCTCTCTTTTATATCCCCTTCATAGACAGGGTTGAGATAGACAGGCTTCCCATAGACAGTATATCTACATGATATTTCTTTCATCTCTCCCATCATTTCTGGAGTTATATTGTTCTTTATGTATTGAGAAAATTGTTTTTTTGTAGGCATCTTCATTATCTCCTGTTAGGTAATATGTATAGTTTGCAAAACTCTGCTCTATCTACAGCTACTTTCATAGGTCTGACAATTTTTTTCAGAAATAGATCTGATAATTCCTGTATCTAGACAGCAAGTGAAGTCACCAGGTTGTCCTTCAGTGCTTTTTACATTATATTTCTCTCCAGTAACCTTAACTTGACCTTCATAAATCCTGTCAATGCCAGATGTATTGAAGGGCCTGTAGGTTTTAAACAGTACAGTTCAATAGGCTGAAGCATAATTTGTCATTCTAAACCTCACACTTTACTTGAAAAGCTCAGGAGCATATGCTGCATATACTATGATTTCTTCTATATAGATGTAAGCAATCTGAAAAATGATATCTCTTCTGCTTAGGGGGACTATAAACCTGCATTTTGGTGTGTTGTATTTATTTTATTCTAAAGGCACACTGATATAATTGTTGTTACTACAACAGGCAAAAACTTATGGCTTTTTCTTCTCATAAAGTCCTATATATTTATAAAGTTTGCTATTTGGTTATAAATCTTACAAAAAGGTTTCTTATGTAATATCCCTGTTTAAAATTGTTATCTCCTCTTCCTTCCTACTTTTTCTGATTTTCTTTGTGTTACTGTCATCTATAATAACATATATAGTGATACATATATGATGTGCAATATAGCTTATCAGTCTCTCCCTCTACTTGTATGCAAACCCATGAAGGCAAGGAACTTGTTCTGTTCACTCACTAAAACAGGAAAAGCAATAGGACAATACTTTGAAAGTAAATGAAAATCTAGAAGACTATAAAATATATTTAAATCATTGAAAGTGAAAGAATTGATAAATTAAAAATTAAAAAATATTTTAAAAATTTAAAAGATTTTAAAATTTAAAGCTCTTAAAACCAGTCATGTTTGAAAAGCACTGAATATCAGTTCAAATATCAGTGTATAGCTCTTCTATTTCTTCATACCACCACTGTCTTAATGAGGGATTTTCTGTGGTGATTGTAGCTAGAATTTGAACATGTCATGTGGTCCTAACTTAGACAGTTACCATCCAACCTCGAATCCTACATCTAGACATAGATCTGACACAGTTCTCTGTAACAGCTCCAGGAATCAAACTCCCTCTGGGACATTCTTAATACTGCTCAGACACCAATGTGCCAGTTACGGTATGATATCCTGACAATGAGAAAATGTCAACAACTAGGTCTAAGAGCAGGTTGTCTTACCTCACTACCTAACAATAAGAAGAAATCAGAATTCAGGTCATTCTTAGATCTGTGCATAAGTCAAGATCACTAACTACAGAGAACTGACTGTGACAACCATGACTAAGTACAACTTATCCTGGGACCAATAAAACCTACAACCTGTACAACAATCAGGATCTCTAATCCCAGGACCCAGGAGATAGCATGGAGGTAAGGTGTTTGCCTTTCATGCAAAAGGTCACCGGTTTGAATCCTGGTGCCCCATATGGTCCCCCGTGCCTGCCAGGAGCAATTTCTGAGCATGGAGCCAGGAGTAACCCCTGAGCACTGCCGGATGTGACCCCAAAACCAAAAAAAAAAAAAAGAAAAAAAAAAGATCTCTAATCCCAGAGGTCTGGCTGAAACAACTGCAACTGAGCAGAACTTCTGGAAACACAATGAAAGACTCTATCCTAGGCTTCATACCAGGATGGGTGCAAAAACCAAGACTGATTAAAATTACAGTGTTGGGAAAAATTTCTAGAAATGTAAAGAAAGACTTCACTCTAGTTGCCATCCTATGACCTGTACAAATACCGATATCTCTAGTTACTGAGGCCTAGTTTTATCATCCACGACTAAGCAGAAAGTTTCCAGACAGCACAAAAGGACCTAGAGAAGAGAAAAAGACTGAGTACGGAGCCTATAGTTAGTCCTATGACAGTATGCTTCAAGGGAGGAGAAACCCTTTATTTCTTAGGCCAAGGGAATTCCCTTTCTAATCTCCCCAATATTTACCGTGCCTATGCAAAAAAAAGCACAAATTAATTTTTATTATTATTGTTCTTTTTTCTTTTTTGTGTGCTTTGTCTTCTTTTAATTTCAAGACTGCAATTTTTGGTTGTTGTCTTTATTGCTGTGGTGCTTTTTGGGTTCTTTTGTTTGATTTTTTAGTATAGTTTTTATGTTTTTTTCCTTTTCCCCTTTTTTCTTAAATTGATATTTATAGCCTCTAGAAGGACTCCTCCCATTTCTTTCTTGTTTGATTTTAACCCCTCATTTTTTATCTTTCTTTTTCTTCCCCTCCAAACAGAGCCACATAACTGAACCATCTTGTCCTGCCTCACAAATTGAGAGGGAAATAATGGAGAGTATCAAGACAAAATAGATGTATGAACATTGAGCAGAAATAGAAAATGATCTTACTTAAACACCAAATCCAAAGTCAATGACAACAGAATGGAAAACCAATCTGTAACAAACTAGACACACTTATACTAGCAGCCTGAAAGTCAAAAGAGGGAAATATGGGATGCATGCTGGGAAC
>PVKC010032592.1:0-14205 GCA_004027635.1 Crocidura indochinensis | reverse complement strand
TTTTTTTTTTTTTTTTTTTTTTTTTTTTTTTTTTTTGGTGTTTTTGGGGGTCACACCTGGCAGCGCTCAGGGGTTACTCCTGGCTTTGTGTTCATAAATCGCTTCTGGCAGGCTCTAGGGGACCATATGGGATGCAGATTTGAACCAATGACCTTCTGCATGAAAGGCAAATGACTTAGCTCCATGCTATCTCTCAGGCCCGATATGTCTTATTTTCAACAAATATGTGATTCATATACTGTTAAATGAACATAAAGGAAATTCATTACTTATGTATGGTATAGCACCATGACTCTCCATTACGTCACTGGTTACAAAAGGCCAGGCAGGTTGGCCCTAACAACCACTTAATGGTAAATTAATTTTCATTCCAAGACAGAGCCTAGGGGTCTTATTTTTGGGGATGCCTTATATTTTACCCAGTAAGAAACCTATTAAGTATGTCTTATTTTCAGAGGATGTTTATTTTCATGAAACCTGGTACATAAGGCGTCCCATTAAGTTCTAGATGTTGACTTTTTTCTTTCCTATTGTAGGCATCTATTTTGGCAGTTTTTTTTCTTTATTATCATTTGTTTCAAGTAATCTCTATTTCTTTTTTTTTTTTTTTTGGTTTTTGGGTCATACCCGACAGTGTTCAGGGGTTACTCCTGGCTCCATACTCAGAAATTGCTCCTGGCAGGCACGGGGGATCATATGGGGCACTGGGATTCGAACCCATGACCTTTTGCATGAAAAGCAAACACCTTACCTCCATGCTATCTCCCAGGCCCCATCTATTTCTTTATTGCCTGTTTGATCCATCTGTTGTTGATCAGCATTTTGTTTAGTATCCAGGTGTTATATTTTCGTACTGTAATCTCTGACAGGGTGTATAATTTTGTATAATTGGTATAATTTTTATATTTGTGAGTTTAAGTAAGTTAGATTTGTGTCCTAAAATGTGATCTATTTTATGGAAGGTTTCATGTGCACTTAAGAAGACTGTGTATTCAATTTTTTGAGGAGGAAAGACCCTGAATAGATTCATTAGTCCTAGTTTTTCTAGTGTCTAATATAAGGCTCTTATATCATTGTTAGTGTCTCACCTAATGAATCTGTATCTTGGCAATAATGGCATGCAGAAATCTCCCATTATATCACATTTCCATTCATAATCCTCTAGGTTTGTGAGCAAAAGCCTTATATATATATATATATATATATATATATATATATATATGTTTTATGCATAAGGGTTAGTACTTCTTGATCTATTGTTCTCAGGCTCAATAATTAGTGTTCATATTTGTCTTTAAATACTTTCTTGAGGGAGCCAGGAGGTGGCGCAGGAGGTAAGGTGCCTGCTGCCTTGCCTAGGACGGACCACGGTTCGATCCCCCGGTTCCCATATGGTCCCCCGTGCCTGCCAGGAGCGACTTCTGAGCGCATAGCCAGGAGTAACCCCTGAGCGTCACTGGGTGTGGCCCAAAAACCAAAAAAAAAAAAATACTTTCTTGAGATTGCATGCAATTTGGTCTGCTATAAATATGACTGTCTCAGCCTTTTCTGTTTTCCAGTAGCTTGTATCATTGTATTTTATCCTTTTCCTTTGAGCCTGTGTCTATCCTGAACTTTGAACTGTGTTTTCTGCAGGCATCAGGAAACTGGATTTTATTTCCTGATTCAACCTGCTAGTCTGCCTTTTGATGGGAGACTTTAATTCATTGACATTTAAGGAAATGACAGAAAATATTTTGCCACTATATTTATAGCACAGTTGTTACTATTGGGAATTTGGTTTATGTTGTTGTTCCTTGAGTATTTCATTTAGAATTGGTTTCTTTATGTGCTCGCTTCAGCAGCACATTTACTAAAATTAGAAGAGAAGATTAACATGGCTTCTGTGCAAGGATGACACGCAAATTTGTGAAGTGTTCCATAAAATTAAAATAAAGAGAGAATTGGTTTGTTTAGAACTATATTCTGAGGGGTCTTTTTTGTTTGAAAATGTTTTGACCTTCCCTTTCATGTAAATAATACTATCACCTGATAGTGATCTCTAGGTTGAACTTTTCTCTAATTCAGTACAATTTATGTCATTGTGCCTTTTATTCCCAGAGTTATTTCAACTAGGAGATCTGTTTTAATTCATATGTCCTTTCTTTGTAGTTATGGTGCTTCTTCATTAGCTCACTACTACTTTAAAGATTTGATCTCCTCTGTTTTTTGTTTGTTTGTTTGGATTAATATGTCTGTTCATGTTCTGTCAGGCAGTTTTGTTCATCGTTTATCATTTATAGTTTATCATTTTACCACTTTGATTTGTACAGTAGCCTCTTTTCAGAGAGTAGTAAATTTACCTGCTATTATTTACCTTACACCTGTTCTTCTTTTTTCCCATTTTGCTCTCATTTGGTACTCCTATAAATTGGAGATTATTTCTCTTTGTTCATTAAGCACCCTATATTTGTTACACTGTTTTGTCTCTCTCTGTCTTTTTTTTAAATTTTGGGCCACACCCAGTACCGCTCAGGGCTTACTCTTGCTCTCTGGTAAGAAATCACTCCTGGCAGGCACAGAGCACCATATGGGATCACCGGATTTGAACCACCAATAGTCCTGGATCAGCAACTTGCAAGGAAAATGTCTTATCACTATACTATCTCTCTAGCCTTATCTTTTTTGTTTGATTTTGGGGTCATGCCTGGCAGTGTTCTGGAGTTACTCCTGGTTCTGTGCTCAGAAATCCCTCCTAGTAGATGGGATTCTGGAAATTGAGCCACAATCTCCTGAATTGGTCACCTGCAAGAAGAGTCTCCTACCATTGATCACACTATCTCTCCCAACACTTCCTTCCTTCTTTTCTCCCTTCTTTTCTCCCTTCTTTCTTTCCTTCCTTCCTTCCTTCCTTCCTTCCTTCCTTCCTTCCTTCCTTCCTTCCTTCCTTTCTTCCTTCCTTCCTTCCCTTTTCTTTTTTAAAATGCCACACCTAATGATGCTCAGAAATCGCTCTAGCTTTGATGGACCATAAGGGGAAACCTGGGATCGAACCACTGTCCCTCCTGGGTTAGTCACTTGCAAGGCATTCACCCTACCTCTTGAGCCACCACTCCCACTCAGCTCTTCTTTCTTTTTTACTTCTTTAATCAGCTCTGGTTTGTGATTTTTCTTCAAGATATTCATTGCGATTTTCTACCTTGTGATTCTAACCATGGTGGTTTGCTGTCATGTTTTCCAGTCCTTCAATTTCATTTGTATGGAGTCATGTTCCAAAAGATTTCTTTGGTTGGTTGAATTGTCCAGCTTTAGATAATGTTTTTTTTTTCTTTTTTTTAATCCTAGCTTTAGATTTCTTAAAGTTTTCTGGGTAGTAATTTTTTAATTTCTTTGCTAAAATATTAAGTATTAATTTAGATCCTCCTCTGTAAGTCCATGCATAATGGTAGACTTGGAAATTTGCCAGGATTTCTCTATGTATTCCTAACTTCAGGACTCTTCCTCATTTTTCTCTTCATTTATATTTTCCTTTGGTTTTTGGGTCACAGCCAGCAGCGCTAAGGGTTTCCTCCTGACTCTATGCTCAGAATTCGCTCCTGGCAGGCTCAGGGGACTATATAGAATGCCAGGATTCAAATAACCAACCCTCTGCATGGAAGGCAACTGTCATACCTCCATGCTATCGCTCCAGCCCCACTCAATTACACTCTTGATTTTATTTCAACATGATGTCTTCTGTGCAATAGCAAAGCTGCATATTGAGAGCAGAAATTTTTTCTTCATCTGTTCCGTGGATTGTCAGTTTTCAATATAATCTCAGACTCATGCATAGGCTTCAGTCCCTTTACCATTATCTAACCCCAAAATACGTCCTGGGCAGGGCATTGCAACGTGAAACCTGTGCTGATCTCCTGGTTGGAGGATGGAAACCTGGAGAGACTGCCGAGAGGCATGTTTGCTGGTGAGTGTGGGATACTGCCCCTTGATTAAGTCATGCATTGGGAGTGGAATATTGTGGGTCTATGAAACAGGGGCCCTAGACTTTGGGCATCGTGCTCCCAGATCATTGGTGCAGGACCTCTCCTGCTCCCATTTACTGCCCTTAATGCTGAGCCCAAGAACTAATAAAAGGTTTTGAGTATGGAGTTTGTCAACTTTACAAGTTATAGTAAATGTGAATGGTAAGATAAAACATACTGTTAGAGACCAGCAAGCAGGGAGTGATCCCGTATCCCAGAGCAAGGAATATGTTGTGGGCACTTATATGTTTACTTTCTAATTCCAAACTAAGAAATTTGAATGTTAAGAATATGAATTCTTGGGGCCCAGGAGATAACATGGAGGTAAGGCGTTTGCCTTTCATGCAAAAAGGTCATCAGTTCGAATCCCGGTGCCCCATATGGTCCCCTGTGCCTGCCAGGAGCAATTTCTGAGCATGGAGCCAGGAGTAACCCCTGAGCACTACCAGGTGTGACCCAAAAACCAAAAAAAAAAAAAAAGAATAGTGATGCTCAGGGATTACTCCTGGCTATTCCCTCAGAAGTCACTCCTGGCAGGCATGGGGGACCATATGGGAAACCGGGGGATCCAACCATGGTCCATCCTAGGTTAGCACAGGCAAGGCTGGCACCTTACCTCCAGTGCCACCGCCCGGCCCCCGAATATGAATTCTTATCTTGCTCTGTCCACAAAGTAAGGAAAGTCAGGAGAACAGAATTTAGCAGGAGATAGAGCTACAGTCCAGACAGTTTGTCAACCCTACTCTGACCAAACTCTTCTTTCAGCAGAAACAAAGCCAGAAATCTACCCATGGACCTTCTGTTCACAGACTTTCTCCAATCAGAACTTCCTCAATTATCACATGAACCCAGGTCATCCCTCTCAGATTGTCCCAGGAACATTGGCAAGAGAGCAAGCTCCATCAGAGAACTCCTATCCATGTAATCAGAACCAATGGCAAAAACATTCTAACACTAATAATGACAAAACCGGAAATGATGTAATTGAAAGTCAAAAGCACAAAGAAATCTCCATACCTGTGAGTAAAAAAATGAGACATAAAAAAATTTTAACAGCCTTATCTAGATTATCTTACAGTCAAATAGGGAGCTCTAATAAACGTAAGATTTCAAATGTGGAAAAAACTAACACATCACATAAATTAAATCCAGAGGACACAGGTAAAGGAGGTCAAGGATTGGGAATTACAAGAATTTTAAGAGATAAGAATGTGAGGTCTAGAAAAAGTTTCACTATTGAATCAAAGTTGATACACCAAAAGACACATATAGAAGAAAAGACTCATGTTTTGAGGGAGTGTGGACAAGGCTTTGGTCAAAGGTCAAATCTCATCCAACACCAGAGGACACATACAGGTGAGAAGCCCCATGTTTGTAGTGAATGTGGACGAGGCTTTAGTAAGAGGTCAAATCTCATCGCACACCAAAGGATACACACAAGAGAGAAGCCCCATGTTTGTGGGGAATGTGGGCAAGGCTTCAGAGATAAGTCAAATCTCATCAAACACCAGAGGACACACACAGGGGAGAAGCCCCATGTTTGTGGGGAATGTGGGCGAGGCTTCAGAGATAAGTCAGATCTCATCAAACACCAGAGGACACACACAGGGGAGAAGCCCTATGTTTGTCGGGAATGTGGGCGGGGCTGCAGTCAGAGATCAAATCTCATCGCACACCAAAGGATACACACAGGAGAGAAGCCCCATATTTGTGGGGAATGTGGGCGAGGCTTCAGTAGTAGGTCATATCTCATCACACACCAAAGGATACACACAGGAGAAAAGCCTCATGTTTGCTTGGAGTGTGGGCGAGGCTTCAATCAGAGGTCAAGCCTCAACACACACCAAAGGATACACACAGATGAGAAGCCCTATGTTTGTGGGGAATGTGGGCGAGGCTTCAGTCGTGGGTCACATCTCATCAGACACCAAATGATGCACACAGGAGAGAAGCCCCATGTTTGTGGGGAATGTGGGCGAGGCTTCAGTAGTAGGTCACATCTCATCACACACCAAAGGATACACACAGATGAGAAGCCCCATGTTTGTGGGGAATGTGGGCGAGGCTTCAGTCATACATCACATCTCATCAGACACCAAAGGATACACACAGGAGAGAAGCCCCATGTTTGTGGGGAGTGTGGGCGATACTTCAGAGATCAGTCAAATCTCATCCGACACCAGAGGACACATACAAGGGAGAAGCCCCATGTTTGTAGGGAATGTGGGCGAGGCTTCAGTCGTAGATCATATCTCATCACACACCAGAGGACACACACAGGGGAGAAGCCCTATGTTTGTAGGGATGTGGGCGAGGCTGCAGTCAGAGATCAAATCTCATCACACACTAAGGGATACATGCAGGAGAGAAGCCCCATGTTTGTAGGGAATGTTTTCGAGGTTTCAGCTGTAGATCACACCAGAGGATACACACAAGAGAAGCCACATATTTGTAGGGAGTCGGCAAGGCCGCAGTCATTGTACAGGACTCCTCACACATCAGAAGACACAAAGGAGAAGCACCATATTTTTGGAGAGTGTGGTTGAATCTTCAATGATAGTTCAAATCTCATCACACAATAGGATCCACACAGAGGAGAAACCCTGTATTTGTGGAGAGTGAGATTCAGTGTCATCTCACTCGAGAGGACACTTTGGAGAGATACTTCATGATTACAGAGAGTGTCTAAGAGGTTTCCGACTGAGGTCAAGTCTCATTAAACTCCAGAGATCACCCTGGAGAATGCCTTTGTTTGAAGCAAAAATATCTAATGAACAGTAACTTTTCTGCATCTATCATGAACTAACCAGCCAACACAACAGAATGACATATATGAGAAATAGACATAGGAAAAGTTCCAATATCTTCCTCCATATTTTGCCTTATTCACTAATAAAATTTATCTCTGTATATTTCTCATCCATAATATTTCCTTTCCCCTGAAATTAGGGGATAGGCTCATACTATCAACAATTGTAAACAAAGACTCTGTCCCTGATTAAGTATTTGTGATCAGCATGTTACATTCTTAATAAATTGATTCCTAGGCTTAGTCAGAGAAGTCTTATGTTTAAGAGGGTTTATTTGAAGGAAATATGTCTCCTGGTCAATAAGACCTTGTCTTTTGTGTATTTGTGTTTTGTTTGCAGCAACTCAGGCATTCTCCACGACTTACCTTTCTTTAACTTAGAAGCAGTATTCTTATATTTGAGTTTCTCATGCTATGTTACACCCTTAACTATGTGTGGATAATTGCCTGCATCAGCATTTGATTGGACCTGTGGTACAATGCCCTACGTTAGGGCATGTAGCTGCCACTTGACTTGATACAAGATTTCAATAGTTAAACACTCATCATATACATCTTTTGTGCAGCAGAAAATCTCAAACTTGAGTTGTACATAGGAGTCTTGGAATTCACCAATTAAGCTAACAACCGAACAGGGCTCTTAACAGGGCTCTTAACGGAATGTTGTGATTGTCAGGGAAGAGAGATTAAAAAAGTGTGCATATTAAAACCAGAGCCATAGTACAGTGGTAGGACATTTTCTTTCACATCGCTTATCTAGGAGGGACCTTGATTAGATCCCTAGCATTCCATATAGATCTCGAAGTAGGAAATATTTCTGAGTGCATAGCCAGAAGGATCACTTGGGTGTCACCAGGTGTGGGCCAAAAATCAAGATAAATAAAAAACACGCATATTAATAAATCCCTGTCCAGATTCCTTGAAGAGTATACAGGGTTAGTAAAGTGCTTCGATTGCCTGTAAACCAATTGTTTCTAGTTTCAAAAAGGCAGATGTAAATGTAGAATTATCTTGATATATAACCCTTTGTTGTTCTAACAGTAGTGCTACCTATTTCAGAACCAATTAAAACAATCTGGACGTTCCTCAAGTCAGGAACGAGAGAACATGGCATTCAGTTCTTGGACACTGTCTAAGTAACATTAGTTGAGCAATATACAGAGGCTGCAGGACTCAGCACACCAGGGATAGAGGAGAGTTGATTGACTTGGTCTTATAGAATTGAGTAACCAGAAGTTTGGGGAGTGGATTTTGAGGTTCTTGAGTGATGGAGGTGTAAACTAAAACTTAGTCTGGCCTGTGATTTTAGAATATGGATAATGAAACTTCAATACAATGCTGTAAATTATAATGTGTCAAACAAAAGTTAAAAAATACTTAAAAAATTATGAGAACCTATGTTAATCCTTTTTGCAATGTTCAGGGTGTGGGCTCCCCAAATGTTCATGAATGAAATCTTTAGCATATATGTTTGATCCAATGTTAATTATATGGTAGAAGAAAAGTTACCTTGTATATCATTGCAACCTAAATGAATTTACAAATCTCAAGTTCAGTTAATGTATCAATGAGGGCACACATGTATGATTTCATCAAGTGTAATATATATAATAAAAAGGGAATATTACACAATGACATGCATTGAAGTTGGAATAATAATTGATATTATGAAGTAGTAGAGGTTAATGAGTAGAATTAGGAGTTAGGAGTAGGAGTAGAATTGGGACAAGAGGGGATGGAGAGATAGCATGGAGTTAAAACGTATGCCTTTCATGAAGAAATTCATGGGTTTGAATCCCGGTATCCCATATGGGTCCCCATGCTTGCTACGAGCAATTTCTGAGCATAGATTCAGGAGTAACCCCTGAGTGTGCCGGGTGTGACCCAAAAAACAAAAAGAGGAGTTGGACAAGAGATTGCAATGCGAAACTGTTAGAATATCTTGGGGCGTACAGACAGAATATATCTTGGTGTGTTAAAATGGGGGTGATCTTATATCAGCATGTTGTTAATGCTATTTAACCAGTTTTATATAAATTATAATAAACTAGAATAGGGACTGGAGAGGTAACATGAAGGTAGGGAGCTCTCCTTGCATGCAGAAGGACGGTGGTTCGAATTCTGGCATCCCATATGGTCCCCCAAGCCTGCCAGGCGCGATTTCTGAGCATACAGCCAATAGTAACCCTAGGTGCAGGCAGGTGTGCCCCCCCCAAAAAAGGAATTACTACTGGCTCTGTGCTCAGGAGTTGCTCCTGGCAGGCTTGGGGAACCATACGGGATGCCGGGATTTGAATCCTTCCTGTGTTGCTGGCATGCAAGGTAAATGCCTTATCACTCTGCTATTGCTCAGGCCCCCATTTATCATTTTTATTCAGGCACTATTTACCTGGTAGATAGAGGCAAATGCAGTTAAGGAATAAATGTACTTATGCAATAATTAAGCCAAGTGGATCTTCAGAAAGGGTGAGTGGAGGAAAAAATAAACTATTGCAAAATCATTTTTTGGCGGGAAGTAGGGTATGACCTCTGAACATTTTAGCTACACATTGCGTTGCTGCATATCCAACCTTGTAAGCCTGTGCAAAGCAAATTAATTACTAAGATCCAAAATAAATACTGTACCGCAGGGGTCTCAAACTCAATTTACTTGGGGGCCGCAGGACGCAAAGTTGGGGAGAGGCAGGGCCGCAAAAAGGCCGCAAAATCGCATTAGTACGAAAAAAATCGCATTAAACATTTACATACCCCAAACAGAACAATCGTTTAATGTTTAATGCGATTTTTTCTTACTAATGCAATTTTTATTGCGATTATTCGGTAAGTGAATAATTGCTAATACTGTAATATTTGAAGCCTGGCTGCTGGCCACAAAATGTTATATGAAGGGCCGCAAATGGCCAGCGGGCCACGAGTTTTAAGACCACTGCTTTACTGGCTTTGTTACACTTTGTCCCATCCAGACCCTACTTACCAACTGTGACTATGAGCAAAATGCAAGATTGAATATGAACAGGTCATGGTGGGACATCAAGAATATATAAAATTTTTTAAAAGTGGGGTTGGAGCATTGGCGCAAGTCGTATAGCGTTTGCCTTGCAAGGACAGACCTCGGTTTGATCACCTGGTATTCCATATGGTCCCCAAGACAGAAGCGATTTCTGAGTGTATAGCCAGGAGTAACCCCTGAATGTCTCCAGGTGTGTCCCCAAAATAAATTAAAAGAGAAAATTAAACTAATTAATGTGTTAAAGGAATATGCTATATAATATCATTAAAATTATTTTGTTCCTAAGGACATACCTGGCAATATTCAGAGGATCTTCCTGATCTGCAAACAGAAATTAGTCCTGCTGCCTCAGAGACCCTAGGGAATGCCTGGGATTAAACCCTGATATGGCACCTGTAGTGCATTATCCCTTCCCTATGTCCTTTAGCTCCAGCCATAGTTGGAAAATTAAGTGGCAAATACAGACATTTTTCAGATCTCTGTGTAAGAATCCAGCAGAAGTAGTTTGACATGATTAAACCCGCCATCTTCCTTCCTCTGTTGCCAGACCTCAAGGGGGAAGCACCATTCTGACAGTTTTGGGGTCCCTGAGGCCTGCTGTCCTGGTTCTCCAGAGGGATGACATTCTCCACTGCCCATCAGGGGGCGCTCTGAGTGCGGAGGCCTCTTGAGGGACAACATTCTCTCCGCAGTCCAAAGAAAGGTCACTCTGAGCACCAGGAGCTGCGGGTCTAGGCCAGGTGAGCTTTTGGGATGGGGTTGGCATCCCGGATCCTGCAGGCCCAAGCCTATCCCCTATAACTGGTTGGCTGAGGTGATATTATGACATGTTGGTGATTGAAATCATTTCAGCCACTTACAAGACAAATACTCTACCTGATGTGCTTTCTTTCTAGAATGTTCAGAATTATGTCTTTTCTGGTAGTTTTATACCATTGATGAATGAGCCTAGGAGAAATTTAATGGTAGAATTTGCCAATATCTTTACTATGATGCTGTCCACCTGTTTTGCCTTTTCATACCAGCTGTTTCATTACCTGAAAAGAACATGTATTCACTCCACGAACATTGCCACATTCAACCAACCTTCAACTAATACTTTTTTTGAATAATTTCTTGAAACATCATGGTTACAGAAATGTTCGTAATAGGGTTATAATCATAGAATGTTCACTGCCCTTCACCAGTGCAACTTCTTTACCACAAATGTCTCTCTTCACTCCACCTTCCTGTATTTCTGCCTTTGACATAGAATCTGCATTTCTCTCTTCCTATTATTTTATCCTAATTATCAGTGCATTGAGTGCTCTAACTACACTCGCTGTTCTTAATGATAAGCTTCAGATCATGAGCTGGTACCTCTGAGTTCATCTCTGTTGTCTTTAAAAATTGCTACCATACCATCTTTTAGTTTCTAATATTTCAAAGATGAGTGGAACTTTTATATGTACATATCTCCATCTATTTTTCATCTGTTTTTGGGACACACCCGATGATGCTCAAGGATTAATCCTGACTAAGAACTCAGAAACTTCTACTTTGGTGGACCATATGAGATGCCAGGGGAGCGAATTGCGGTCTGTCCTAGACTAGTGCTAGCAAGGCAGACACCTATCGTCTTGTGTCTGGCTCTATCTCTCTTAATAATATGAGCATAATTGCAGCCGGAGTTATAGCACGGCAATATTGTGTTTATCTTGCCTCAGCATGAACGTTGGTGAGAGTCCCAGCATCCAAAATGATCCCATCAGCGTGCCAGGAGAGATATCTGATCAGGGAGCCAGAAACAAGCCTGAGAACTGCCAGATCTGGCCCCAACCCTCAAAAATATGAGCATAATGATCTCCATGTCCATCCATATATAAGCAATTTTGTTACATCAATGTTCCTCACAGCTGCTTAGTATTTCATTGTTTAGATGTACAGTTTCTTTAGTCACTCATCTATTGTCCAGCACCTGTGTCATTTCCAAATTTTGGGTATTTTGTAAATAGTGGTGCGATAAACATAGAGATGTGGAGAGCATTTTTATTGTGTTTTTGTCTTCCTAGGATCTATCCCTTTAGGAATTTTAAGGAAAGAGAATGAACTATCACTATTTATATACTTAATAGTTACTCTTGAATTGGTGCTAAGGAATTATTCCTGGTTGTGTTTGGGTGACCATATATAGTCTTGTGGATAAATTGGGTTTGGGTATAGGTCATGCTTATTCATAAGCTTATTTGTAAGCTCTAACTATGCCTTTTTAAATATCCAAATTCAAATTTAAATTTGTTGACAAGTATTTCTAAGCACAATCCTATTTTACCTCTGTTACTTCAATTGCAAGCTAAGTGCTATCCGACCAAATTAATACATTTTTATCATAGGATGACACTAAGGATGAAGTAAACTCATTAAATTAATTGCCCCTGGGGCCGGGCGGTGGCACTGGAGCTAAGGTGCCTGCGCTAACCTAGGACGGACCACGGTTTGATCCCCCAGTTCCCCATATGGTCCCCCGTGCCTGCCAGGAGCGACTTCTGAGCGAATAGCCAGGAGTAACCCCTGAGCGTCACCGGGTGTGGCCCAAAAGCCAAAAAAAAATTTAATTGCCCCTATATCTGAGTTGAGTAAATTTATCTATAGAAATTAAATCACACTAATACAATTTCTGAGTGATGTTTTTGAAAAGCTACTTAAGACATGTCTTTTAAAGTTCAATGATATAGATCATAGTAGTAATATGGTGAGTTGGGTGTTTGCCTTTCATGTGCCAACCTAGCCTCAGTCTTTGTCACTCTATATGGTCTTGTACCAGCCAGGAGTAATTGATAACTGCATAAATGGGAGTAATCCCTAAGGAGTGTGCTGCTGTTTTGCCTAAGAAACAGCAAACGATTCTGGATATGGATTTTCTAAGTTTTTAATATTTATTGAATGCTAGTAGAATGGCAAAACAGACGGTTTAGAGACCAGAGGAATAGTATCTTATTTCAAACAATTGTTCCATCATGCAGTGAGTGATCCTAGATTCCAGTACAAGGAATAAGTAGTGGGCAACTCAGGAGTAGCTTCAAAGTCCAAGCAGAAAATTGAGAATATATAAGAACATGAAGTTGTATCTTGGAAGGAGTCACTTGAAATATGTATTTGTGTTAGAGTATTTTGTATTAAATTCTGTGTTCATATCATTGCAAGTAAGGGTTCCTATATAACAACTGCAAAAATTCAGTTATATCATCATGTACACTGCTTCATACAATGTCTAGGGAATGGATACATTTAGTAAGTCTTAGCATATGTACATCATATCTATAAGAACAGAGATAAAATGAACATTTATGGGCCAGAGAGAGAGCACAGCAGTAGGGTGTTTGCACTGCAGGTCAGACAGTGGTTAAAATAGGGCATTCCATATGGTACCCTGAATCTGCCAGGAGTGATTTCTTAGTGCAGATCCAGGAGTAAGCGCTAAACGTCGATGGATGAGACCCAAAACCCCAAAAAAATATTTTCTAAATTTAAGTTTACTACAATTTTGATGAAAGTGGTAGTATCATATTAGGGAAATTAGTCAAAAAGAACAGGTCATATATGCATATATGCATCATTTGACCACTGGAGTATATGTAAATAGCAAACAAGGGGACACCCATTAAACATATTATTGTTCTTGGAGAAAAATTTGTCCTTCCATATAATAGGAGGTTAGTGGGAGAATGAAGAGGCAGATTATGGTGGCACAGGAAAGCATGTGACAATGTCTATTGAAAAGTTTAGGGTGCATGTGAATTAACTATGTGATGGAAGCATTCTTTTACCCATGTTGCATACTTAAAATGTGGTGTAAAATAAACAGGTCACTAATGCAACTCTAAAAGATTGCAATTCATAGGTGCAGCAGTTATGAGCGTGACAGTGCTGGGTACCAAGACAGGGTGCCATGCAGGGCAGTTACAGGTTACAGAGGGCTCAGGGCTCATCAAACTAAGTTCCCGTCCTGGAACAGGTGTAGATGCCTAGGAGTTTTTTTTCCCTCAAGTCCTGGGTTCCTGTTATTAAAAGAATCTCTGAAATAGGCACAAGTGAAGCACATTGTATCTGGTCTCGTTTGTTTCCCAATATTTAATTCTATTGGTGAATTTATTATAAAATATAGTATAGTAGATATGATCAGGTCTGAATACTCACAACTCTGATTGTTTGGCAGTATTTCATAGGTAACAAGAGTTGTGAGGATGCAGAGCTGAGAATTTTGACTGGGTCCTCTCTGCAGTGGTTGTCTGTAGGGTGGAAGTAGGTTCAGTGTTTAACAATTTCCCTGAGTTGAAATGTATGCGTTAGTTGTAAATGTGAAAGATAATGTCACAACCCAAGATTTAGCACTGGTCTAAGTTCCATAT
>PVKC010032591.1:0-14218 GCA_004027635.1 Crocidura indochinensis | reverse complement strand
AGGAGAGCCCCTGACTAGCAAAACCTTTTGATTCTTCTTTGTTGTTTTCAGAGACATGGGCCCTCAAATACATTGTACCACTTGGTGAGGGACGTCAAAAAGGTAAGCACCCTCTCGACTGCAGGTCGGAGGCCCAGTGTGGACCTGCTTGCTGTAATTAGAAAAATGCCTCTATTTGCATGAGCTGCTGGAATTCTCCTGCCCCTGCCCGCCTCCACACCCTTCTCATTCCAGGACACAGTGCACATGTGTATGCGTGTGCGCGCGTGTGTGTGTGTGCCTTCTAACTCAGACATCTGCTTATAATGCAGCTGCGATTTGATCTCCAGTCTCTGTGGTTTTTAATGCTTTGGTTGGACATAATGCTTTTGGATAGTGAATCTTTAGGCTTTTCACCATGCCATGTGGATTTATGCCATTACCTGTAGTTTTTCATATGCACTTCACTGATTGGAGAGCTGGTTTCCATGCTGCCTGCCTGACCATAAGAAATCTCTTCATTTCTAACTCCTGATGGCATGTGCCCCCGGCACGTTCAGCATTAGAGAATGTAGTGAGCATTGCTCAAAATGTCTCAGAGCAGCAGGAACAAAGACACTCTGAATTCCTTACCGCTGACACAGTCAGTATATTTGAACACATTTATCATCTAATTTGTTGGGATGAGGGAGGGTAGAAAGTGTCAGTAGGTTTGGACCAAGTAGAATTATTTCTACATCAAGAGGTTGAAATGCCAGGAGCAAATGTAATTAGGACATGGTTAGTGAAGATCAAATATTAGAGCTCAGCTTCTAGAAATTCGACTTATTATTATATAGTCCCTTAGTGTGGAAGAGAAGAGAAACACAGGAAAGTAGTTGTTTCATCTCAGTCACATGCCTATACCTTTGCTGTATAAAATCACTTTCAGAAACAATTTGGAACAGAACCCTTCTCAGCATCTCCAGAAAATGTCTTATTCCAAAGGACAAAGCAAAGGGGAACTTCTGCCACCCCCTATGCAAGTTTATCTACCAACCAGTTTATAACAATTTATACCCAAATCCACAGTCAAGTAGATAAGAAACTAGAGCCTTGGACATTTCTCTATCAGAAGTGACTTTTGGTGGTCTGTGGCCACTTTTAATTTGTTCGTTCAAGTGGCCTTGACCTGGAAAGGTAATACAAGAGATAAGGTACATCCCTTGCATATCATAGACCCAGATTCAACTCTTGGCACTGCAAATGGTGCCCTGTGCAAAAAATAAAGTATAGTGAAGCAAGCAAGGTTTCTGGGACTGCTTATAGTAAAGCTGTTATGCAATTACCAAGTCCCAGTGTTACCTGAAAATGACAGAAAGTCAATTTTTTTTATCTTGATAACTTTGCTTTCTCTTTCACATGACAGTGATGAAAGTCTCATCTGTGAATGAGTAGTGGAGTTGGAAGTTTTTTTAGTGTGAGGGAAAAGTTTTGGCAAAATCTCTAACCCAACTGACAGCTGTTTTATCAAGATTGCATCTTCATTTAGTCTGCTCTAATCCCTACTGCAAGTATACCTGCACTCAACAGATCCATTTCTCTGTTCCTCAAGTCTTCCAGTTTTGCTTCATTCACTCTGGTTACAAATGGCCTAAGGAGTAATTAGGGAGAAATATTTTCGAAAATCAAAAGAGTATACAACCCACATATATTCTTTGCTAATAAATTTGTTGTTTATGTTCAATAAAAATGTTTTTGACTTTTTTAAAAATAATAAAATGAATTTCCTTCCCATTACTGCTAGATAGTGAATATCCCTACAGGGACCATATTGTTTTCTGAGGGGACAGCTTAGTCTATTTCTCAGACCTAGTCATTAGTTAACTCTTCACCTTTATCACCCAGACACCCAGTCTGGTTTTCAAAGGAATTTTATAGATAGGTTTTCTGGACAATATATGCTTCAAATTCTTCTGATTTTGTTTTCTTTCTCATAGGACTTTGCAAAACAATTTTCTCTTTTCTGAAATGTCACACCACTCTTACATGGACACATCTTTTGCATTAGAAACTATGGAGAATAGTTGGGTTTGTTTTTTAGCATATTCAGTAAGATGTACATTATAAAAGAATAACAAAGAAAATGATGATGAGAAATTGGGAGGAAGGAATATTAGTTAGGAGCCATTTAAGCTATTCAAGGATCACATTTATGTGTGATCCAAATGCTGGAAAAAGAATATTGTTATAGAAATATTAATTTACTTTCTATTTTAATAACTAAAAAGTAACAACAAATCACCCAGAATTATATATTGAAATAGCTTAGCAATAATTTATTCATTCCCTGAGAAGAGTCAGGTGAAAAAAAAAAAAAAAAAAGAAACCTGCCTTCCTTCCTGTCCTTGGAAAGAAATAAGAGAAAATCCAAATTTTTGGGCTACAGCAGTGACGCAAGTGGTAGGGTGTTTGCCTTGCATGTGCTAACTTAGGGCAGACTGCTTCTTGATCCCCCACCGTCTCATATGGTCCCCCAAGTCAAGCGATTTCTGAGCACATATCCAGGAGTAAGCCCTGAGCGTCACCAGTTGTGGCCCCAAAATAAAACAAAACAAAAAAGCTAACATTTTATGAGTAAAGTTAAAGGAAAGAATAACAGTATTGGGCCAGAGTGATAGCGCAGCAGTAGGGCTTTTGCCTTGTATGTGGCTGGCCCAGGACAGACCTGAGTTCGATCCCTGGCATCCTATATGGTCCCCCCAGCCAGCAGCAGGAGATTTCTGAGTGCACACTCAAGAATAACCTCCTGAGTGTGATAAGTGTGGTCCCAAAACAAACAAACAAAAAAGGATAAAAGTATCTCAGTCCAACCAGAGCAATAGTACAGTGAGTAAGGCAGTTGTTTTGCACATGGCCATCCCAGATTTGATCCCAGCACCAGAAGAATGAACCCTGAGCCTGATCATAAGGCTAAGAGTAAGCCCTGAAAACCATTGGATATGGCTCAAAAACAAAACAAACAAAAAAAGAAGATACTGGCAGATCCTGGAAGCCAGAGTACATTTGGTCAGTTCTTGTTATATAACAAATGAAGAGAATTGAAAATAAGAGGTTTCTGCCTTTTTTGTTTTTTGTTTTTCTGGTTTTTTTTTTTTTGGTTGTCAATTAAAGAAAATTAAACCCCCTTCCTCAAATTTTTAGCATTTTAGACCAATCTGATGTGCAAAGCCTACAAAATCTAGATTTAAGATGCCAAGAAAATCTTGAATAGTTAAGTAATTTTTACAATTGGGGGAAATAATTAGTGCTTCATGGTTTACAAAGCTAGAACCATATGTACATATTAATTGCTTGAATCTGTGACAAAAATTAATCAGTAAATTATAAACTCTGAGTCAGGAACAAAAATCCTGGACTTGAAATAGTGTTTGATCATGTGTCTGTAATATTAAATATATATAATGTTTGTGAACCCAGGGAATACATTTAGGATTATTAGACCATGGAAATGTAATGAACTTGACAACTTCGAAGCCAACTAATCTTTGAACCCTATAGAATCTCAGGTAGAGGATCAGTCCTACACGAGATTCAGAATCTCAAATTATTCATTTCTAGAGAACAATAAAGGAACAATGAGGCAAAAGTGTTGCTATTCAGCATCGGTGAAAAATAGAACTTGATATAAACCAATTCAATTCCCTGAACGGTTGTCATGCATAAATCCATGGTCTGCATCAGTGCTCTCATATGAAACCAGAGTGGCCCACGTTTGTCTGCTTCTCTGTGAAATCTAATTGCCTTTACAGTAGCTAACTGTCTGCTCAATTTGTGCCTCTATATGTTTTTAAATAGAAGTTTTGATTTCTTAAATTCAATGTGCTAATCCCTCAGATTATCCTTTCTCTTTCTCCTTAGCATAGGTGATTTATATTTGAATACGATATAGAAAGAGTGGTGAAATATAATAATTTTAAATTTATATGGGAATCAAGACCCAAAACTTTGCAGGATGAAGAAAAAGAGCATTTCAGATATATTTAGGGGGTAAAGAAAGGATATTTTCATAATTTTATATAGTAACTTAATGCAAATTTATTATAGCATTTTTATTTTTAATATTGATTGCCCAATCTATTTGCATACCAAACATTGGGGGGGGGGGATGTCCTTAGATTCCATGAATTTTGATGGGAGAATCTTTACTCTATTCTCCCTCTGGAAGCCTGACAACCAGGGACTGTCATCTACCCTACTTATATCAGAAGGAAATAGTCTTGTTCTGAAATGTTATTATGTTTTTTCAAGAAAACAAGCTTTAATTTGAGTCTGTTATCATAAGCTGATATTGGAAAAAGCCAGGATTCCTTTTAGAAAGCTGATTTATTAAGTGAATTTAAACTAGTCCTTTTACTGAAAAAACCTCCTGAACTAAAAGGCAATCTGGGCTAAATTTTTATTGTAGTGTAGTAGCTCAAAGCATAGGAAAAAATTAAGGTGTTTTTGAGTTATTTTATTATACCTAGCCACAGGACCTAGATTCTCTATTTAAATCTGTGAATCGAATGGAATCACGTGGCTCACCATGCATTATTAAGCATGAAATAGAAAATAATTGAACAATTATCTGAGACTTTTATACCAATTACTGACATAATTACCACAAGGCAGAACAGCAAGCACAGTAAGAGTGACTACTAGAGGCTACTAGAGTAAGGATTGCGCTAGTTATTACTTGTTTATTCACTTTCTCTTTGAAAGAAGCCAAGTGGGGAAGACTCCTCCATAAGGGATTGATATTACCTGTTGGTAAAGCAGTGCCATCATTAGCTCTGCTTTTTGAGACAACTGTCAGGATGCTGAGCCTGTCCTTGTTCTTAAATCCCCCAGCACCCCTAATCAATGTCCAGTTTTTGAGAAATTCTATCAACCCTGGAAGGTCTGGGCTAGGATCTTACCCGTCATTCAAGCGATACATAGGACATCTGAGATTGTAGGAAAAACTGTAACCTAAAAGCTCCTTTCAGTGTGTTCACTGAGCACCAAAAGAATCAGTTCAGCGTTACTTGGGGAGCAGGGAGCAAGACCCACTGGAATGAGACCCAGGTCCTATCCCATTAAGCTTCTCTGTACCGCTGGAAGCCTGTGGATCTCCATGGTATGCCCAATACTCCAACAGCTCCAGGATCACAGTGCTCTGTCATCCAGACCAGAGGTTACTCAGAGTGACTGCAAGCTCATTCATTCTTCTCTCCCTTCCTTTCAGTAAAAGTTTTAAAGTTAATTCCCCTTCATTCCTCTCTCCCAAACACCTCTTGAAGGAAATGAGGCACAATCAGTCTTACAGGCTAAAATAAAACATATTACAAAATTAGAGTTAGCTTTGCCTTCTATGGCAACCACTTCAATAAGCATATTTAACTGTCACTCTGCCCTCAAACCTCCCAGTCTCCTTGATTCCAGCTCCTATTCTCCACATCTGTTCAGTCAGGTATGAGCAAGTTAGGAAAGAACATTAGATGAATGTCGCCCTCTTGTGGTCAAATAAAATGTAGACCAGTTCCTTTTAAGTATTTGAGTAAAATTTGGTGTGAAAAAAAAACCAAACAAACAACACACACACAACACACACAGCACAGAACACACACATAGAATAATCCCATATCCTTTTTCCTGGCAGAGATTCAAATATGAATCATTCTCAATAATCAAGTTCTAAAAATGCGGTCTCTAGTAATAAGAAAATTCCAGGATAAGTACTGTCTTTGTTTAGTTTTCTACAAATAAAAAGCCATCAGAAAAGTAAAGGCAGGGGCTGGAGTGGTGGCGCAAGCAGTAGGGTGTCTGCCTTGCACACGCTAACCTAAGATAGACAGACCGCAGTTTGATTCCCCCCCGCATCCCATATGGTCCCCCAAACCAGGGGCGATTTCTGAGCACATAGCCAGGAGTAACCCCTGAGCCTCACCGAGTGTGGCCCAAAACCAAAAAAAGAAAAGAAAAGAAAAGGTAGAATAGTTAGAACGAGGATGGTAAAGCAGAAATAGGAAAAAATACTATTTCAGGCAAGGCTAATTTCCCATAGTGGGAGAGAGAGATGGCCCTACCACACAGATCACAGATGACTGCATTAGTGCTTCTCAGGAAACTCAGGGTTGATAGGTTTAAAATGCTTTGCATGGAGTCCAATCCAAGAGATAATGTACAGGTTCTGTCACCAACACCACTATGGTCCTCCAAGAAATGCCAAAAATAATCCCTAAGTTCAGATTCAGTGCTGAACACTGCTGGATACGACATACAAAGAAATGAATTTACTAAAAAATAAATTACTTTGCATGTGGGCAGCCCAAGTACAGTCCTCATCACTGCATGGCCTGCTGGCACCTCCAAGAGATTGACTCTCAGCTTAGAAGTCTAGAGAGATTCCCAAGAGCAACCAGGTATGGTCCCAAAAACAAAACCTAAAAACAAAATGTCACTGTGGGGAGAGTCTGAAACTATAATGATGGGAGCAGCATAACACCTCCATTGAGGCCATTTCTTTTTAGCACTTGAAAACAAAAAATTCAACTCCTTTTTTGATAGAATCTATCCCCACAGCAATTCATCAATAATAACTTGCAGAAGGTGTCGTATTCACCTTTTATAAATTTATTTTATTTGTTATTAATAATCACTTCATGGCAGTTGGCACTCTTAGAGATGATTTGAAAGCATGCATCTTACCTTTTATTATTGGTGTCTTGATTTGTAGACATCAAAAGGATGTTCACACAGAGGTTTCTCAACAGCAGATCTATAAGAGTTGGCTAACGCATACCTGAGTTTTGAGTTTAGAAAAAACTTACAAAGTCAAAAAATAGGTCTAAAGTTTTATCAGTTTACTTTTGAGGACATCACAACAGGTTTCTGAAACTAGCGCTTGTACTATACAGACTATATAGAATGTGGAGTTCAGTCTCCTTCATAGGGAAGAAAACTAAAGGAAAGACAGTACTCAGCATGGGGCCAATGTTTCTTTGCTACTGTTGATATTCTTTTTCTTGGTTTGACTTGATTTGGAGTCACACCTGATATGTCAGGGGATCATTCAATTCTGGGGCAGCTGTTGAACTATCTCTGTGGTCCCAGAGTCACTGCTCTCTATCATTCCTGCCTCTCCATGAGAAGAAAAAGAACCCTGATGTGTCAACCCTCTTCTGCAGGCTCAATAATTATTTTGAAGCCAAATGCTTCACAGCTAAAGCTGCCAGGATGTGTTCTGGCTTTGGGATTTTTCTACTCAAATATGTTGAAATAGCAACCTAGTCTAAAGGTCAGGGAGAACCCAGCCATATAGTACCTGCCCCTTTAGTAACAAGTCCCATAAACTAGGAGAAAAGAAGCTGTATGGATGAAATTGGAAAATTTAGTTGAAAAGCTAATGACTTTAAGAAAAAAAAAAAACCAACAACATTCCACCAAGTCCCCTTTTGTATGTCTGCCAAGCTCTGCAGAAAGAAGTCAGGTAATTGGTTTACTTCAAAGGCCTGAGGAAACTATAACTAGTTTAAATTGAGAAAATAATCTACAATACTTCTACCAAGAAGATTTTTTTGAGAAAGATGCATAAAAGAGAGCAAGTCCATTTTTTGTGAAGGGGCAATTGGGCTAATAATGGATTTCAAAGTTGGTCTTAATGGGTTGATATGGGAGTTTTGTGTTTCCAAGTGATTTCACATCAAATAGGTTGCCCTTCCAACAGACTTATTTGTATAACAATTCTAACTAGATTCTCAAGCCTAACTGAGTCCCACATCAGCCTGAGAGTTCACATCGAGAACCATGCCAGTGAGGAGGAATCTAATGGATGGGACTCAGAGAAAGGAGAGAAAGGAACAAAAAGATGGTGGATTGGAGAGCTTCCATGGCTGTTCATTTCCTTTTACCCAACTGTGAGCACAAATGCAGCACTGGGTACACTTTAAATTAGACTTTAACTGCAACGTGGAACCATCTTACCAGGATGCCTCATAGACCAAGGTTACTTAGTTTTGTTATTGAAAGCAAACACTGAAACCCAAATTAGGCTCAAACCCAACACTTAAATTCACTTTACCATTTCATTCATTCACATTTTTGGACCAAACATACATACATGCATACATACATACATACATACATACATACATACATATAATCTCTCCTCCCACACACACATGCCCTTTCTCTGTTGCACATTCTCAATCAATGACTACCACATACCAAGTGATATCAGAGTACTAGAAATACAAGGATAAATAAAACAATAAAAATATAAAGTGATATGTTTGACAGGAAACAGCAGACCACTCTTAACCCTCAGTAGATCCTGTAGACCACAAAAAAGCTGAACAAGGCTAATAAAAACTCACCTCAATTTAGTACAAACAATTTAAAATTAATGGAAATGGCAATATTTTTGATTGCCCTATTTTTCAAAGTAATTCTGTTGGAACCTTACTTATTAGTAAACCAGAAATTCAACAAATTCTGGTGTATCAGAGGATCACTTAGAAAAAAATCAGAGAGCTATTCACAGGGCTCAGTTTTTATCTGCATGCAGGAAGTCTGGGGAACAACCCTTGAGCATAGAGATGCAAGAAGCTAAAGCATCAACAGGTGTGGTCCAAAACACATACACATACAAACACGTGCTCACACAGACACAAACTCACACATACACACAAATACACACATATACAGTTATGTAGAAATGGAATGATGTTAATAGACAAAAGCAGGACAGTGTCCAGGCCTTAATGTTCTCACCAAATCCCCCAGGCAATTTTTATATAGATACCAGGTCATGTTTGGCTCCAAACCTCTTCTATAAAATAGAAGAAATCTCAGACAAACACTTGAGGAGCCCAAGTGTGGTGGTCCACAGCCTCTTAAAAGCACAGGAACAAAGTTCCAGGAATCTCTCTAAAACCCCATAGGCAGCAGTGTGCTCCTGCATCAGCACCTAGTCAAAGACCCAGCACCATACCCTGCAACTCCAAGTGCCCAGAATTTCCACAAAGGAAACTGATGCAACCAGTTTGCCTTACTCCCTATAGAAGTCCCTTTTAAATTAGAAAGCAAATACTAATGGATAAAAATTAAAAACATTTCCAATTTTGCATTTGTATGCAGCAGTCAACTAAAAGATATTTTAAAGGCTCTTAAAAAGAGCTTTTTAATTAAAGAAATATAAAAATCCTTAATTCTGAGGAAATATAGTCCACTTGATACCATTGATTCTCAAGCTCTCTCTCTTTTAACACACACAAACAGGATCTCAGACACAGTAAAAAAGGACTTCATTCTGATTATTCAAATCTCCTCTCCCGGGAGCCGGGAGGTGGCGCAGGAGGTAAGGTGCCTGCTACCTTGCCTGCGCTAGCCTAGGGCGGACCACGGTTCGATTCCCCGGTTCCCATATAGTCCCCCGTGCCTGCCAGGAGCGACTTCTGAGCGCATAGCCAGGAGTAACCCCTGAGCGTCACTGGGTGTGGCCCAAAAACCAAAAAAAAAAAAAAAAAAAAAAAAGAAACAAATCTTCTCTCCCTATTACATTCTACCTTTTATAAAGCAGGTGATAATTATGGGGGCTGAAGAGTAGTACAACATATAAGGCACTTGCCTTGCCCTTGCATGCAGCCAATCCCATTTTAATCCCCAGCATTGCATTGAAGCCCCCTGGGCACTGCCAGAAATTGATTCCTGAGTACAGAGTCAGGAATAAGCCCTGAGCACTGCAAATGCCACCCCCCAACTCCCTTAGAAGGTGCCAGTTGGAAAAATATTAATAAAATGCGTATGAAAGACCATCTTAAATTTATCTAGTCTGGTTCACATCTTGGTAATCTCAATACTCTTCTGGAAGGAGTCTTCATTAATTTTATTGTCTGAAGGAACAAATGCCCAGCAAGATGTCCTTGACAGGTCTGGGTTCCAAGGCCAGTGGAGGAAGTGGGAGGAAGGGGCGTGTGGGGAGCACTAGTTCCTAACAACAGGGAGAGACAGATAACATTGGCCTTGTGTTTCTTTCTTTCTGCTACACTGGTGTTTTTTTCTCCCCAGCTGAAGACTTGAAATAAATGCTTTGATTTTCTGTTATTGCTGACGATTACTGCCATCTTCTTATTTAACTTATGTCTTCTTTCCAAGCGAGAATATCCAGGTTTCGGTTGGATCTATTTTAAGGTGAATTAATTAACCAGCCTAATAATACATTCATATGTTTCTTTTTTTTAATCATTATTTTTACTCTAAAATACAGAGCGCATGGCCTAGCATCCCTAGTAAACCATGTTGTCTTTTGGATTTGTTTCTTTCTCCTTTGCCTTCTTCCGTGCCAGGGGAACCTGCCCCCGGACTACAGAATCAGCCTCATTGACATTGGTCTGGTGATCGAGTACCTGATGGGTGGTGCCTACCGCTGCAACTACACTCGCAAGCGCTTCCGGACCCTCTACCACAATCTTTTCGGCCCCAAGAGGGTGAGACTGGCAGGGAGAGCTCCTGGGAGGACAGGGTGTTTGAGATTTGGTGGAGAGAACAAGGTTCCCCCCATTCTCTGTCATCAAGCCCTGTATTTGCAAAGCCAGTGCCATATTGCTTGGGGAAGTAGAATCATTATTGTTAGTGTTTTATTTATTTATTATTTTTAGCAGCAGGGCAATGTAAACCAGAAGCCAGCAGGAAGGGGGAAGAGCACATGCTTTGCCTAAGAAAGGCTGGGATTTGATCATCCCAGTGCTGAGTCTGGAATAGCATTGGAGAACCTGAGTTTATCACAAAATTAAAATCAAAACCAAAAGTTTCTCTCCACTCGCCACTCTTTGTGGTGAGCTTCATATTTTGAGATGTTAGAGAAATAACTATGCTGAGAACTATCATAACAATGTCAGTGAGTGAGGGATGTAGAAAGCCTGTCTTGAATGCAGGTGGAGGGGTGGGGGAGGGAAGAGATGGGAGGCAATGGTGATGGGAAGGCTGCACGGGTGAAGGGGGGGGGTTTTCTTTTTATGACTGAAACCTAACTACAATTATGTTTGTAATCACCATGTTTAAATAAATAAATAATTTAATTAAAAATTGACATTGAGTCTGAGCAGATAATAAAAAGCTCATTGTCTTCCTTAGAAATGTTTTTCAAAATTTTTTGGTTTTATTGTTTTTGTTTTGTGTTTGAGTCCACTTAGCTATTGTCAGGGCTTACTCCTGGCTCTGCATTTATGAACCATTCTTGGCTGGTTGGGAAACAGTGTGGTAGGGATGGAAGTACAGGGTGTTGGGAACTGAGCCCAGGTTAGCCTTATGTAAGGTAAGTTCCCTGCTGGCTGTTCTTAGGCCCATCAAGCATTCTTCAGGACCCTCAAGGTTTTGTTCTTAGATTCTATATATACCGTTTAAAATTAACACAGTGGGCTGGGAAATACATAGAGGTTAGCTTGCAGGCAAGATAGTCAAGACGCTATTAGATCCTAGATTCTACTGGATCATGTCATTTCCGATCTCATCAGAAGTCTTTATGTACTAAAAAAAAAAAAATCAGAACCTTGAGAGACAGGACATAATTTTCCCTAACTTCTAATTTTTTCTCATTTCTGCTTGGATTGTTTGAATATTGTCATTGGCAACAAATAGTTGTTTTCTGTGAAAAAGAAAACTAATTCATTTATCCCCCTCAAATGCCTGCCAAATTTCTAAGTCAAAATACTCATTTGTCTGCCAGTCATTCCTTCAAGTAGATAGTCCTACAAAGTAGCCACAATTCAATCCAAACAGTCTTGTAAATATTTTGGCTAAGGGCAACCCATCACAGTATCACAATTTTTATTAATATCTTTATTTAAACACCTTGATTACAAACATGATTGTAGTTGGGTTTCAGTCATGTAAAGAACACCACTCCCCTTTCACCAATGCGACATTCCCATCACCAACCCAAATATCAGAAGTACTCCCTATCCCCTCTCAGAATACCTTTTATCTAAAAGTAAAAAGAGAGAGAGAGAGAGAGAGAGAGAGAGAGAGAGAGAGAGAGAGAGAGCAGAGGTTGGCCATACTTGGCAGTGCCTGGTTTTGTGTGTGTGGGTTGCTCCTGACAGTGCTCAGAAATCTTGCCATGCCAAGGATTGAATCTAGGCCTCTTGCATGAAAAATATATGCTACAATCGTTTGAGTATTATCTCCATCCCCTATTCAAAGACATTATTAAGTGAAATTTTTTATTTTTCATTTTAAATTTCTTTTTAAAAATTTTCTTTTTTTTTAAATTCAAGTGCCTAACAATGAAATATAATGATAACTACTAAAGTTTGTTACACTTCTTTATTCCTGCTAAGACAGACAGTATTTTTATTCAATATCACTTTACACTGTCACTGTAAATGTCAACTGTATCAAAACTTGGGAATATCTTAATATTGTTAGAAAATTAATTTTGACTTTGCAGCCTTTCTTAAAAGGTCACAGGAAAGACTCCTCTGAAAGAGTATCATGGTCCATAAACCACCTTTGTAAAACTTCTCTCCTAGCTGGTGGTAGTCAGAATTCTTATTTATAACAAAGCTAATTTTCTGATTATGAAAATATTTTGTGACACTAGAAGAGAACTTACAAAAAACATAAATTATAAACATAAAAAGAAAGCATTCAGTTGTCAAAGTAGTGATAATTTGAAGGACAGAAGAGAAAAGGAAAGAGACCTTTTTAAGTGTTTCCTACTTGAGTGATCCAATAAAATTTGGAGAAACTTACAGTGTTCTCATCTAACTATTTTCTTGATCAATGTGCAAGATGGCACCTAACCAGTCTATAATTCTTAAAACATTGAATTGATATTCTTAAATCCAGAGATGCAAATTTGTGTTTGTTCTTGTGAAATATAAACCATGTTCTCTAATTGACTGAATTAACTCTTCTCTCCATCTTGGCCTATGACTATTCTGAACATTCCAAAGAATGCTCAAAGCTGCCACTATGTGTGATGCCACTTCCCATGACATGTGGCAGTCTTCCACTATTGGCACATGCTTCTCCATTATATTGGAGAGAGTCTAGCTTGGATATCTATCTATCTATCTATCTATCTATCTATCTATCTATCTATCTATCTATCTATCTATCTATCTATCTATCTATCTTCATCATCATCTATTTATAGATATCTATCTCTCTGTCTACAATTGTATTTATGGTTTGTGAAACATCTCATGAGTTGTTTGTCTATTTAACTGCTCACCCAGCCACTTCATATCATAGAAATGTGGACTTTCACTTTTGATCCGTTAAAAAGAATCTAAAATGACAGTTTTTATATTGCCTCTTCAGTCTTCTTCATTTTTGTGATTCATCATAATTCATAGAAATTTTTTAATTCTCTCAGAATTTAATAAAAGGGCATCCCTAGTACTATTTTATTTAGTGAAATGAATAAGTAGTATATGTTGTAATTTTCATACTTATGTCAAGAAACATCTAAATTTGTACATTTCAATTGTTTTAACAGCCTAAAGCTTTGAAACTTCTGGGAATGGAGGTAAGTGTTTGCTCACATTACTAGAGTCACTTATTTGTCCTCTTATTACATATTGAAAATTATATATAAATTAATTTCAGTTATATTAGGAATAAATTGTTTTAAACAAGATCTTAATTGTCAGAGTGACTTTGGAAACCCATCATGAGATTACAGTAGCACTGAAAAAAATAAAAATATTTTTTTGTTTGCTTGTTTGTTTCTGGGCCACATTTGGAAGTATTCAGGGGTTACTCCTGGCTCTGCTCAGAAACTACTTCTGGAAATGCTGGGGATCGAATCTGAGCTGGCTGCATGCAAGGCAAACGCCCTACTGCTGTACTGTTGTTGTTCTGGCCCCAGATTTTATTTTAAATATTAATTTGAGGAGCTGGAAGTGATTTCTGAGTGCAGAGCCAGGAATAACTCCTGACCACTACTGGGTATTGATTGCCCCAAAACCAAAAAAAAATTAATTTGAAAAGGAAACTTGTAAATTTTAGTATGTAAAATCTATTTAAGGGTGTTTACAAATGGCAGCAGATCCAAAAGTCCTAAGTAAGTCTTCACAAATGTATCCAATAAATGTATGGGAAAAATTTAAGATAGCATATTTCTTATATTTTTGTTTATGTAGCTGCTGTCATGGATACAGTGCAAATGTCAGATATCATGTCCTTTCAGTGCAAAGGGTATTGCTATCAATCGTAAGATAAAATTATC
>PVKC010032589.1:0-14207 GCA_004027635.1 Crocidura indochinensis | reverse complement strand
TTCCACATGCATGCTTAGTCTCTGAAGTTGCATGTGCATGCTGGCTTTCTGACATTTTATATCCATGCTGGTCCTCTGTGTTTGCACAGCATTCTGACTCTCTAAGGTTGCACAATTCTTACTCACTAAGGTTGCAGACATATGCTGGGCTCTCTAGGTTACATATTGTTTCTGGTTCTCTGCATTAGCGCTCATATGTTGGCTAATTGAGGTTGCACAAGTATATTTATTCCCTGAGTTAGCACACATAAGATAGCTCTCTTAAGTTTCAGATATATGCTGGCTATCTGAGGTTGCTCATAATTCTGCTCTCTGAGGCTACACATGCATCCTGTCTCTCTGAGTTTGCACATGTAGGCTGGCTCTCTGAGGTTGCAGATTCATTCTGGTTCTCAGGGATACTGGCTCTCTGAGATTTCATACACATATTGAGATTATACACTCAGTGAGGTTTTCTGAGGTTACACATGCATGCTGGCTCTCTGAGGCTACACACATATGTTGGCTCTCTAAGAGGTCACATATTATTTCTCACTCTCTAGGACTGAAGAGACATGCTGGCTCTCCGAGGCTCACATGCATGCTGGCTCTCTGATTTTTTATATGCAGGCTTTCCCTCTGAGGTTACACATATCTGCTGACGACTGAAGTTGCACATACATGCTGACTCTCTCAAGTCGCATGAATATGATGGTTCTGTAAGGTTGCACACATATGCTGGTTCTCTAACTATACACATGTTGGTTCTCTGAGGTAGCACATTCATTCTGGCTCTCTAAGATTACATACTCATTTTGACTCTCTAAGGATGAACACATATGCTATCTCTCTGTGGTTGCGTACATATGCTGAGTCTCAGGCTGCACGCACATGCTAACTCTCTGAGATAGCACACATATGCTGGCTGTCCGAGGTTGCATATTCTTTCTGGCTCTCAGAGGATACACATACATTCTGGCTCTCTGAGTTTGTATGTGCATTTTGGCTCTTTGAGGCTTGCATGCATGCTGGCTCCCTAATCTTCCACATGCATTCTCATTCTCTGAAGATGCACTTCCATGCTCACTTTCTGACTTTTTGTGTGCATGTTGGCTCTCTGGTTTTGCCCATGCTCTCTAAGGCTGTACAATATGTTGCTCTCTTAGGTTGAACATATATGATTCTCTGAAAATGCACGATCTTTCTGGGTCTCTCATGCTACATATCCATGCTGCCTCTCTAATATTGCACACAAATGCTGGCTCTCTTAGGTTAAACATATGTGCTCGCTTTCTGAGATTGCACAAATATCTTGTTTCTTGAAGTTGCATATTCATATGGCACTCACCTACATTACTTACACTTGCTTGCTCTCTGATGTTGTTTGTGCTGGCTCTCTAGGATTCACATGCATGCTGGCTCTCTGAGCTTATACATGCATGTTGGTTCTCTGTTACTACACATGCATGCTGATGCTCTAATGTTGAACACATATTATGACTCTCTGATGTTTCACACATATGTTGTCTTCTGAGGTTGCACCCATTTGCTGACTCTCTAGGGTTGCACTTAAGTGCATGCTTTCTGAGTGTGCACTCGCATGTAATATCTCTGATTTGCACATTCATTCTGACTCTTTGGGGCTAGACACACTTTAGCTTTCTGAAGTTGCAGTCTCATGCCGACTCTCTGAGTTCTACTCATATGTGGGCAGTAGAAATATTTTGAGGGAGATACTATACCCAGTAAGGCCAGCTCTATTCTGACATTATTTTGGCTCCTGAAACGTATTTCTTTTTTTTTACTTTATTTATATATATATAAAATGCATCATATAGTTGACCATGTGACTATAATATATTTGTTTCCAGATCGGTTAAAACAAAGATATTGAAAAAAAGAGAAACAAGGAAAAGCAAATTAAATCAAAAAATGCAGAAAAAAAGGAAAAGTACAGTAGCAAACACATTTGTGAAAATTATTGTATCTCCATTGAATTCATTAATACAATCACAGAAGATTTTGTAAGCTCTTGTTTTTAGCTGTTCATTCTGTTATATTGGTAGATTCCTATAGGGAATAAATAAAGTTGTCCCTATTTTCAAAGCTATTACTGACATTCCTACTTTTAGTGGTGTGTACTCAACTGCTGGCCTCCTGGAAGATGAAAATATGGGGGAAGGGTACCCACACTCTCTCCCAAAAGCCCTGATAATATCAGCTCAAAAACTAGTGCACCTAAAGTTTGGTCAAATTGGTGTCCCCGAAGAGAATTGTAGATGATCAGTGATTAGATAGGACCATCAAAAAAAACCATGATTCCAGGTGATGGAGGCAGTAGGTGTGGCCTTCTTAGGGTGGGATCTTGGCCATCCCAAGATAACCAGCTTTCTGCTGCATGAGGCAGTGTGCTCATGATATTTCACACCTTGTTTTACATCTATTTCGAGAAAAGAGTGAGTCTATGGAGCTGGACATGTGCAAACACTGCGACTGTTTTTGTGTATGTATTCTCCTGTTCTTATTCTTGAAAATATCTTTCCTTCCACTTGCTTGTGGTGTAGGTAATTTTTTTCTATTTTCTTAAAATGGAAGGCTAAACTGTTTATTTGATATATTTTTGGTCCGTATTTTCAATTTCTGGATTTATTCTCCTCTAATGCTCGTACAATAAGTCCTAGTGGAGTGTTTCCATATTCCGGGTATTGTGAATAGTACTGAGATGAATATAAAAATGCAGAGTGCTTTTCTGCATTGTGCTTTGGGACTGCTAGGTTGTATTCCTAGGAGGGGTATTGCTGGGTCATATGGAAGCTCAATATCTAGATTTTTGAAGAATGTCCATAGGAGTAAGTTAAGGTAAAGAAAGGAGCAGTATGGCAATAATAGTTGATCTGATCAGTCTGGATTAGAACTGGATGCTGAAAATAGTGATAAACTGAATACTGATTAAGTGATATGCATGGTACCCCTTCATTAACAATATCACAAAACATATGTCTAAAAGGGAGATAGAAAGATAAAAAACATCTGGTCTAGAGGCAGGCATGGGGGAGAGAGGGCAGGTGGAGGAGGGTGGGGCATTTGTGAACAACTATGTACTGAAAGTCAATCATGAGGAACTTTGTAAGTGAAAAAAAGCACCTGTATTATGAGCAACCTTGTAAACCATGGTGCTTAAATAAAGTAATTTCAAAACAAATGTTCTAGAGGGTTCTGGGCTTGGGGGCTTTCTTTGGCTGCTTGATACTGGTGCTACAGGGAGTCCAGGCATAGTTTATGTGCTTAGTGACATTAGCATTCTGAAAGTCTTTTATGAGCATAGTTATCTTAGTTGTAGTTTTCATTTCCAGTTATATAATGATATTTCACTTTCCTCCAGGCATCAGGGCTCTTTTCACCATATTTCTTAGTCAGAGCTTGGAATGCTAGTGTAAGTCATCTGGACCAAGAAGATAGCACTGAAAGTGTAAAGGTCCAAGTTTCATCCCAGTCACCTTATTATCCTGTAAGCAATACCAGGAATGGCCTTTGTGTCTCTGAGAACTGCCAGGCTGAGAACTGAGCTGTCAGGTCAGCATAGCCGATGAAGTGGCCTTTGGGCTACTAAGAACAGTTGGGAAGGCTTCCCTAAAATAATTCTTAGTGGACTCTTCCCTACAAGGGGTCATGAATTTGAGAATGGAATCAAATGCAAACAAAATCTAGAAATAATTACTTGCTACTTAGGTTAAGTGTATATGTATATATGTGTGGTATTATTTTGCAGACATGCAACATTTTAGGGATGGTTAATATCTGTCTTTTACACTCCAGTTCTATTTATAGAGTACAAAATTAATTTCTCATGGAATTTTTTTCCTTTTTTGGATTTTAGGTCACACCTGGCAGTGCTCAGGGGTTACTCCTGGCTCTATGTTAAGAAATGACTGCTGGCAGGCTCGGGGGACCATATGGGATGCCGGGATTCAAACCACCGTCCTTCTGCATGCAAGGCAAATGCCCTATCTCTCTGGCCCCTCTCGTGGAATTCTTAATTGCTATTGCATGTTTATCTCATACCCATTAATTCAATGCCAATTTTTTTCATTTACTCACTCAACTGAAATTCATCAAATACTGACTTTGAGTCAGATTCTTTCTTCCTCCCTCTCTTCTTTTTGCTGGCTCTCTTTTCAGGAATGATGTCTGGAGATGGTAGTAGTGATTGAAACTCAGGTCAGCAGGATGCAAAGGAAACAACTTAACCTCTGTACTAGCCTTTCTATTCTAAGCTAGATACTCCTATGAACACTTGGAATAGAGCAGGAAACAACGGTATAAAAACTCTCATCCTTATGAAACTAATATCCTCATCATGAGTTTGGAATGTGTAAGGTCTCAGGTTCCGTCCCCATCATAGCATGTTCCACTATCAAATTATCATCTGGTCTCAAGCAACAAGGCATTGCTAAGCCTGTGTACTGGACTGTCAGACTAACACAGCCAAGATGAGCAGCGTGGGGGAAGTTGCCTTGAGGTCATCTGAGCACCATTTGAGAGCACCCCCTCATTTTAAAATGGTAGGATGCAGAATCACTTTATACTGGAAAGGCTTTGTGTAGTTGAATAGTGAATTTTATTCCACAAAGTTGTCAAAGTGGGGAGGTGGGGCTTTTCAGTGGGTGACAGTATGTAGGGTAAACCCACAGGCAAACCACAAGAACTCAATCATAACTGAACAGGGAGGGATGTATGGAAGTCAAGCCTTGGGCAACTGCCGCCATCACCCTAACAGAGGAAGTTCAAGACCGGAAGCTCACCAGCTAGGGGCTGACTGAACTGGACCAAATGGAATTAGGCCAGAGGAAATGATTTCTCATTGGTCAATTGGGCTCACAGTGGGAAGAGCTATTGGAGTCCCGCCCACCATCTCGTGACCTAAGCTCCCATTGGTTGGATTTTGAGCATGCGCAGTTACTAGTTGGCGTCGAGTAACCGACGCTTTCCTCAGGATCTGAGGAAGTCGCTCCTCGAGTCTCCCAGTGGCCTCCAGGGCAGCTGCTGAGAAGCCGACGGCGCCATGTTCCGCGCTCTTGCCAGAGTGTTTTCCTTCTTCTGTCAGAAGAAGGATTTGGAGGAAAGGAAAAAGGATGATGATGAGATTCTCTTGAAAGGTATTAAACTCGTTCTTCGGTCTCTAGAAGTCGGAACCTTCGAGGTGTGCCTTCCCCTCTTGGTTCTTAGTGACCCCATTTGGCGCACAGCGCAACCCTTCTTTCTTTGAGGTGATGAGGCGGAGGAGTGAGAGTGTGTGTGTGGACTTTTATTTGTGTCAATAAATCCCCCTTTACCTGAGTGGGGGATATGATTCCATTTTGTCCGTTAGAAATCAGAGTGATGTGGGAATGGGGTGGGGAGGAGGGAGATTTGGACCTTGGCGATGGGAAGGTTGCACCGGTGAAGTGGGGTGTTCTTTTTTTTCTTTTACGTCTTTTTTTCTCTTTTCTTAAAAGGGGGGTGTTCTTTCCACGACTGAAACCCAACTACAATCATTTTTGTCATCAAGGTGTCTAAATAAAGATATTAATTAAAAGAAAAAAAGAAATCAAGGTGACGGTTCATGGATCTGTCGCCCATAAAAGTGCCGGGGCCAGATTTAATGTGTTCATTTTTTTTTCTGCTTTGGGAGCCACACCACATGGGGCTCTGTAGTCAGGGATCACTACTTGTGGGCTCAGGACTACACAGAGTGGCAAGACCCTCTCCACTGTACCGTGGATCTGACCCCCCCCAAAGTTGTTCAGTTTTGTGTAGGAGGTCTGGCCCTAAGGGGCTCCCTCGGAGAACACTTGGAAGGAACCCTAGTGGCAGCGAGTGTTAAATCTGAAGGCTTGGGGTTAAGGCACCAGCCTGCACCCCGCTAACGCCTGGGTCCATCTCACACGGAATACGGTCCAAAAGTCATTCCCAAGTACAATGTCAGGAGTGAACCCTCCAGTGATGCCTCAAAGCAAAAACTAAAACAATGAAAAAAAAATAATGAATTGAAACAAAAAGCACAGAAAGAGTTTACAAGTATTTGTTTTAAATTGCATTAATTTTGTCTCAAGTCTGTTAAGTATTTGTGTAGCTCAGGAGATAGTCCAGACGCAGTGGTCCTCAAACTACGGCGCGCGCGTGGGCCACATATTGTATTTGTTCCCGCTTTGTTTCTTGACATTAAAATAACGTGTATGCAGTGTGCATAGGAATTTGGTCGTAATTTTTGTTTTTACTATAGTCTTAGTTTTTACTATGGTCTGAGGGACAGTGAATTGAGCCCCTGTTTAAAAAGTTTGAGGACCCCTGCTCCACAAGCTTAAAGACATTTCAATAGCTTGAGTTTCAAATCATTCCTGACACAACCAGGAATATGTCCTTGTGGCACAGGTGAAACCTAGGTCCTAATCCCCCGTACTAATGGGGTGAAAATCTCATCAGGAAAAAAAAAAGTCCTATTTCATTGTCAACGTCCCTTTTTGTTGTTTGTTTCTTTGGGGATCACAACCCACAGTGCTCAGCATATACTCAGTGCTCAGTTCTGTGCATTCCAGCAGTGCTTAGTATGGCTCCCACTATAATGTTTACAATTATTCCTATGCCATTGTAATGGGAGGATTGAGAAGAGTCTATAAGACATTTGCATATTCAGACTTGGAATTAATCACCCTTTGTAATGTAAAACAAGTCCCTAACTTTATTGTAGTTTGTAGTTTCGTTTGACAAATTAGATGCCCCCCCCCCGTAAATTTTTATTTTCAAAAGTCAGGATTTTCTTTACTTCTGATTCAATACTCTCTTATAATCTACGTTTTCTCTAGTTATTTTATCAATTCACTTATTTGTGGATCATTGTGTGGGTTCTGCAAATTAACTTCAACATTCAGATCCTAAATTGTATTTATTACGAAAAAATGAACCCACTTATTTAGACACACATTTGAGTCAGATTTACATGCTCAGGTATCTTTGAGTGTTGGTAAAATCTTTTAAGAGTTAGATATTGCTGCTGGTGTTATTGAATAACGTTGATAAAGGTGAAATTATAACAATAATGAATACCTAAAGACTCTATGTTCAGATAGTATGGCAAAATTAAGTTCTAACCTATGACAGGCATTCATAATGCTAAGTACTCGATATGTGTCAATATTTAGCATAATATTTTCTCAATACCTGATATACAATCTACATATAATACTATGTAAATTTTAGTTGTACATTATGATTTGTTATACCTATTGAGCAATAAATATAACAGAATTAGTTAAAACCCATCACCTCCCTTAGCACAGACCTAGCACTCAATCCTTGACCTTTGGCTTGTTCCCTGTCCCCCCAATAAAAAGTGCAGTTACCCACATAAGTGTGTGTGATAGCATATTGTTCTGGTCTCATAAAAGAAAAGTCAGTTCTCAAATGTGCCCAGCATTACACAAAATGAGAAAGGAAAGACTTGTGATTCAAAGCTTGGCTGTCCCTTGTGGATTCAGTGCTATCTACTCATAGATGCATTGCACAGGGAGGAGCCACATGGGTGACAGGATTTTATTTTTTATGTATTTCTTTTTTCAGATTGACATAGTGCTTTATTTAAGCTGTCTGTATATAGGAAAATAATGTGCATCACTATCATATACGTGTAAAAATACTAAGGATGCACAGTGTACAAAAGCAGTTTCTTGTACTTATTCACATCCTTGTTGATCTTCTACATAACTAGATAAACAGTTTTAATATGACCAACAGTAACAGTAATATAGTTTCTTGGGTTCATAGTTGCATCTGCTTAAAATCCTCAACCAGACAACTAGATCTAGTGACAGAATTTTAGAGGCAATTTAAGTCTGAGTATTCTGGTTTTTAAATCCTGTAAAGTTCATCATTGTGATCTGCTTTTATTATCTGTGCTCCCATTGATTCTAATCCAATTTACTTCTAGATTTAAAACATTTTCTATCAGAACTTATACTGGGTTTGGAGATGAGTTAATGAAACCTTTTGTTTATCCATTTCTTAGATGATATCAAGTTAACAGCAGTTCACGGATCTGTGACAAAGGTCTGTGAGGATTTTGGCGTCATTGATGAGTCGATCTACTTCGGTACTGATGCTGTGACTAACAACATAATTCCAAAAATTGGACAAAAAGTTACTGCCATCATTGAGGAAGATATGTCTTTCGAAAAGAAAGCAATCAAGGTAAGAGTTTGGACGAGAGACTTCATTTATTCCTTTAGTCCTTCGTCTCTTGCTTCTATTGATTAAGTCTTTCTCAAATGGCCTGGTTTACTAAATGTACAGTCAAATTGGACTTCAAAATTATGTTCATATAGACCATTTATTCTTAAATTTGTAATGTTTTTGTTTACAAAGTATAAATCATACATCTATTGCTTAGTATTTAAAATTTGATTTATAATAATAGTCTAATTTTCTACAACTTCCCACCCTCAAAGGAGCGTAAGAGCAGACATTTGAATCTTAATTTTTAAAGCAATAATTTTTTTTTTGGTTTTTGGGCCACACCTGGTGATGCTCAGGGGTAACTCCTGGCTATTTGCTCAGAAGTCGCTCCTGGCAGGCACGGGGGACCATATGGGGAACCGGGGGATCGAACCGCGGTCCGTCCTAGGTTAGCACTAGCACCTTACCTCCAGCGCCACCGCCTGGCCCCCTTAAAACAATAATTAAAAACATTTTTTAAATTTTAAAAATAAATTACATTAATTTTATTTACTTTTAAATTTTTATCTAATTTTTAAAATTAATAATTTTTAATTTTTTTAAATAATACCTTCATTGAGATATTATTTATGTGTTACACGATTCTCTTTTGTTTGTTCAATAACATTTTAATAAAATTTCAGCCCTCCAGTCATCCCCTCAGAATATTTGCTGCTTTAATAGAATTTAATTATTTATTAAAAGTAACGTTTGTTTCAGCTTTGTTGTACTCATTGACACTATCAACAATAGGGTATGAAATTTCATGTCTGTCTCTTCACAAGGATGGAAATGTCATTGTTTGAAATCTTTGCAATCTGAAAACGAAAATCAGTCTCATGATCTTATTTTTCACTTTTTAATATCCTAAAAATGTGCATATCTTGTCAAGATAACTTTTTCACTTACATAAAGATGTTATACAAGCTATTTCTTTTTTTTATAATTTATATATTTACTTCGTTTTCCTCCGAATTCATTTATTTATTACATCTTTATATTTAGTTTGGGGTAAATTGAGAGTATAACAAGAGGATGCAGAGGGTGTTTGATAATAGCTACCCTGTAGTACCCCCATGCCTTTAGTAGAATAATCCACATTTTCCCCCTCACTGAGTTGGAATGCTGCCCCTGTCAGACACTGCATTCTATAGGCATTTGAAACTATGGGGACATGCTTAATTTGCCCTGAATGTAAGGTCAAAAGATTTGAATTATTAAATGATTACATAGTACATTTCAGTGTTTGGGAGTATTTTTTCTCTCAAAAACATTAAGTTTGGGAACCAGAGAGAGTATGTAACAGGTATGCTGCTAGGCTTGCAAATGAGCAACCTGGATTCTATCCCCAGCACTCTTTATGGTCTCCTGAGCCCCTTCAAGAGTGAACTCTGAATGTAATGTCAGGATTAATCCCTGAGCACTGCCAGGTGTGGCCCCCCAAACAAAACAATAATTTTTAAGTTTTGAAAGTTTTCTAACCATGTTTTTCATTCATTTTCTCTATAAATTTAAAAATATGCCCTGGTAATGGATATAATTCACACTGAGTTTGATCCCTAGCACATACATACATATATATGCTGCATTTCCCCCACCCCAATCACAATAACCATATCAATAATACTGATTGACACTATTTTTATTAGAATGATTTATGATTGGATATAGGGAAAACAGATATGATAACAATCTTTTCCCCCAATAAACCTCTCTCCTGTATGTTTCTAAACTGTTTTATATATTTCATTGTATAGGTTACTGTCTTTTATGTCTTAATTTTTTTTATATTTTTGGTTCCGTTCTCAATATATATGCATATATACACACATATCTGTTTTTCGGTCACACCCGGTTGTGCTCGGGTTACTCCTGACTCTGCGCTCAAAAGTCGCTCTTGGCAGGTTTGGGGGACCATATAGGATACTGGGATTCAAACCACCATCCGTCCTGTATAGTCTGTGTGCAAGGCAAATGCCCTGCCACTGTGCTATCTCTCTGGCCCCTTCAGTGTAATTATTTTATATAAATTATTTAACTTAAAATAAAATTGGACATAATTATTGTGATAATCCCCAGAATCAATAGAGATGAGGGCTGGAAGGACCGGCTCACAATATGAAGCTCACCACAAAGAGTAGTGGTGCAGTTAGGGAAACAACTACACTAACAACTTTCGTCACAATCTTAATGACTGAGAGGAGTAGAATGCCTGTCTCAAATACAGACAAGGGTTGGGAAGGAAGAAGATGGGCATTAGTGGTGGAAATGTTGCACTGGTTAAGGGGGCTGTTCTGTTTATGACTGAAACCCAACTACAATTATGCTTGTAATATGATGATTAAAAAGATTTTATATATATAAAATAATATTGGGACTGGTGAACTAGTACAGTAAAGCATTTGCTTTGGACAGAACGACTCAAGTTTGATCCCTCACATCACATAGAATCTCTGGAGCACAACGTAGGCCCGACCTGTTTCCCATCCATTTTATGTCTCTTCCCTCACATTCCCTTTTAAGAACAGGCTGGCCTGAGAAACAAAAACTGTCAGCCTTCCCGGAGAAACAGGGCCTTCCTTTGCAAATTATTATCTATATCTGCCACCCCCCATCAGTACCTACAGGGAGAGCTTTGTCAAGAACGGCTTTGTACCATTTGAATTATATTGCTTGTGTTACTTGAATTATGTATCTCTTATTATCTGCTTTCTGGGGCTGAGTGTTCTGACGCATGAACACTCTGATGAGAGTGATAAAAACTCTGAGTCCCCTAGGGTCGGGGTCGAACCCAATCCTGCTGCTACAGGAGCAGTTGGACCCCAGCATGTGGGTTTAATAAATCCAACTTTCTGACTTGCATTGCCGGGTGGTCTCTTTGCCTTATCACTGGACTGCTAGCTCGAATCCAACAGTACTTCTTGCCACCTCATAATTGTCATAAACTCTTTTCTTACTCCAAAAATTGGTTTCTAAAAAAAATACCCCAAATTGTTTTATAACCTTAAAAAAGCTTCACATAATGGCCACATCCATGTTTTTGTTTTTAAAAAATGACAGAAAATCTGCAGTTATGTGTAAAACACAGTACAACATTAGAATGTTTACAATTTTGGGATAATGAATTTTCCAAATATTTTCAGGATCTTCAAGATCTTCCAGAGCTTGAAAAATTGTTTTCTTCTTATTCTTATGTTCCTGTGTTTTTGTTCCTCTGTTAGTCTGTTATTCTTGTTCTTGTTTTTGTTCTTTTTGTTGTTGTTCCTCTCCCACTCACTCCCCCTCCTTCTCTTTGCACCACCTGGCAGCTCTCAGAACTTACTCTTGCTCTATTCTCAAGAAACACATTTGGTAGTATTTAGGGAACCATAGGTTTGTGCAGGACAAGTTCATGACCCTTGTACTCACTTAGGCCCCTTTACTTGTTCTTCTAATTTGGGATTTGTTTTCTCTCTTCCCTTCATATCTCCCTATCCTCGTCCTCAACATTATCTCCATGTGCCAGGAAAATTTTTCCTCTTCTTTCACAGACTTGATTAAATCTCACAGTCTTTTTTTGGGTGGGGGGTGGCCAAATCCATTTGATGTTCAGGGATTTCTCCTGGCTAAACGCTCAGAAATTGCCCCTGGCTTGGGGGGACCATATGGGACGCTGGGAGATCGAACCACAGTCCTTCCTTGACTAACGCTTGCAAGGCAGACAGACACCTTACCTCTAGCACCACCTCACCGGCCCCAAAATCTCACTGTCTTTAAGAAAATTGATCTATATTCTCTCAGCTTGAAACTCTCTTCCTAGCGAGAATTCCCAGAAACTAAATGCTTACATTTGTCCTTTAACATTGTAATAACTTGCTTTATATGAGTTATGTTTGCCTTTTACTCTCCTATGATTTTAAATTTTCAGAGGGCAGTAATAAATATTTCATCTTGGAATCTGGTACTATCTGTGAAGTAAGCCTGCTGGTTTAAAAATAGTGTTTCTTGAACATTTTAAAAAGCATGACAATACAACACAAAGAGTACACTCTCATTTAAACTATCGACTCTATTTAAATATAACATATTGCTCCTTTTTTGAACTAATGTATCAATTGAACAAATAGTATGCAAGTAATAGTAACTAGAAGTTGAGAAAATGAATATGTGGGAGCAATCTGCTCATTTTCTTTTTTTCTCCCCTTCCCCCAATCTTATCATTTATAAACCTGCTCTTAAAAATAAATACAAGGGGGGCCGGGCGGTGGTGCTGAAGGTAAGGTGCTTGCCTTACCGCGCTAGCCTTGGACGGATGGCGGTTCGATCCCCCCGTGCCCCATATGATCCCCCAGGCCAGCCAGGGGCGACTTCTGAGCGCATAGCCAGGAGTAACTCCTGAGCGTCACTGGGTGTAGCCCAAAAACAAAACAAAAAATAATAAATAAATAAATAAATACAAGGGAATAACTCAATGGGCTTGTGTGCTTTGCATTCTGGAGACATGACACAAGGTCCCTATTTGTAGACTGGGGGGACTTAAATCTCCCCCAACCCACAAAAGAAAGAAAGCAACACTACAAAGTAAAAATTGAAAGATGTGAAGCTCAGATGTTAACATTTCTATTATGTTTTTGAGCTAAAATATATTCACTACTGTTTATTATGGTTGCTTAAACTATTTCTTGTAAAATGGTTTTGATTTTATGTATTTTTGAAGTAATTGATTTACAATACAGTTAACAACAGGGTTTTTTGCATAGATGGTTCCAACACCACATCCTGCACAGTGTTCACTTTATAGGCCACTCCACCATTGTATTTGGGTTGCTTCCCATTCACCCATCACTGCCCTGTCCTTAGTAAGCTTAGTTCTATAAACCAGTTCTTAGTTTCTAGTGTCTTTTACCATTTGTTTTTCTTATTTTATGCTTATACCATTTCTTGTGCAGCTATTATTAAAGTACATGTTTCTGATTTTTAAACTTTCATTTGAAGAAACTTTATTTTATTAATTTTTTCATGATGAATACTTTTTATTTGAGGTATAATTGGTGTGTAAAGTTATATTTATCTTAGGCATGACCCAGTATGTCTTTATATTTGTATGTAATGTGAAATTATTAAAACATTAAGACTATGTCTGTTTCCCTTCATCATTACAATATTTTCTTACACTAAGTATTTTAAGATCCATTCTTTCTTAGCAACTTTCAGATATGTAGCACAATTTTATTTTTTTCAATTTTACTGTATATTACTTCTCCATAACTTATTTATTTTATAACTGGAAGTTTTTATACCATTTGAAGTAACTGTTTCTTTGTCTTTTAGGTGGATATTCTCCCTGATGATACTTCTAGTGGGGAAGTCAGCCGCAATGAAGTTCCAACTATGTCTTTTAGATCTCTACTGGAACGTGCCGACTATACTAATGACTTGAATTTCTTCACAGTAGACGTTGTTTGCGAAGGTGCAGTTTGCATGTTTTAAAATCAAATGTTTGTTATTTATTTCTCTTTGTTTTGGTGATGATGACTAGGGGTTGACCACATTAGGCTATGGTGCTTGCACACACAAGACTGCAATACTTGGGAGAATACACACATTTTACTGTGGCTCCAGGGGTCACAGAAGACCTTGCTACTGATTCTGGCATTACATTAGGCATGTGTTTACCACCGATAAAACTCATGGATTTATGCCTACAAGGTAAGCAATTCACCACTGAGCTATCTCACCTGTCATATCTTAAAACTTTTACCTAGTTTAAAAATATTTGGGAGGGGACAGAGTGATAGCACAGCAGTAGGGAGTTTGCCTTTCATGCGGCTGATCCAGGACGGACCTCGGTTTGATCCCAGGCATCCCATATGGTCCTCCAAGCCAGGAGTGATTTCTGAGTACATAGCCAGGAGTAACCCTTGAGCATCACTGGATGTGACCCAAAAACCAAAAAAAAGTTTTGTTTTTGTTTTGTGTTTATGCCGAGCATTGCTTAGGAG
>PVKC010032588.1:0-14207 GCA_004027635.1 Crocidura indochinensis | reverse complement strand
CCCGGCAGTGCTCAGGGGTTACTCCTGGCTCCATGCTCAGAAATTGCTCCTGGCAGGCACGGGGGACCATATGGGGCACCGGGATTCGAACCGATGACCTTTTGCATGAAAGGCAAACGCCTTACCTCCATGCTATCTCCCGGGCCCCTTATTTTTTTTTTTATTGAACAGAAGACACGGTTAATTTCTAACTGTCCTTTCCACCTGCCCTACTTGTCCCAGCAAAAAGGTTCAGGTAGGTGGACTTGACCTCCCCAGCTTCAAGGGGAGACTCAGCTCATCAAAGACCAATCAGGAAAACCCCATCATCTTTGCATGATAATTGGCTTAATTAATCCAGGCCCCATTTTATCTCTGTGTGGCACTCCCCTGGTTTTAGGGATTGGTTCATGGGTGGCCAATTGATGTAAATCTCAGTGTTTTCTTTCTCCCAGCAGTTAATGGGAAGCAGCCTGCCTCTCCTGCTGAATGAGGCATCAGGCTGCACTAATTGCTGCTGGCTGGCATCCAGCTGCTGGGAGGAGAGTCAGCCCGGGGGAGAGAGAGAGCCAGCAGGCAAGAGTAACTGCAAGGAAACTCCTGCTCAGACCACACTCACCACTCTGCCCAGAGGCTGCAACTGTGCTTTCACACTAACTTTCACACTAGTGCTTTAACACTAAACTGGAAAAAAAAATAGCTTTTATCTGGAAGCATTCTAACAGATGTAGAGAAAACTCTAGGATGCTTATAAATAGAGGGAGATTGGACCAAAGGAAGGATGTCTGGAAGAATTCCACAAGAGGGGACCCTTGGGGTCACACAGATTGTTTGGAAACATCTGCCCTTGGGATTAAGACGGGATTGTTGTTACTCTTCACTGCTGCAACTGTTACTAGAGAGTTGTGAGAAGGCAAATTTTCACTCACTAGAAGGCACAGTATTACACTTTCAAAGAATATGTCTAATTTGTAGAGGATTCCAGTGTAGAAAGAGCTGTGTGCCAATTACTGGAAGTGCTGAGGCAAAGAATAATGAACCATCTGTACCTACTTTTCGGCCCAGCTTTGGAGGGACTTTTTCTTCACTGTAGAAATGGAGATCAACTTGATTCTGGCCTCGATTTTCTTGTCTGGTCTGGTCTTGCTCTGGGTCAGTCAGCCCAATTTGAAGAGCGACTGGTTAGAACATAATGCTTTCTGTAACTATTTCTATAACTATCTTTTAATGTTTTGTCACTAAGAGAAAATTACTAGAAGTGAGGCAACAAGCTTCCTTCCAAGTTAATGGTAAATTCAAAAGGGGGGAAGTGTAGCATCAGCTTTCTGTAAATTGCATTTCTTCTCAAAGTTAGAACGAGGAGTTGTCTGGTAAACTGTCACTTCAACTTAATTTGTCTTTTGTTTTTTCTTTTGGACCACATCCAACTATGTTTATTCCTGGTTCTGTGCTCAGGGATCATTACTAGCAGTGCTTAGGGACTATATGTATGTGGTACTAGTTCAACCTTAAGTAAAGCAAGTGCCTTGGTCCTAAATTTCTCTTTTTACTATTTATTTTGGGGGGGGGGGGAGCCACACCCAGTGACGCTCAGGGGTTACTCCTGACTATGCGCTCAGAAGTCGCTCCTGGCAGGCACGGGGGACCATATGGGAACCAGGGGATCGAACCGTGGTCCGTCCTAGGCTAGCGCAGGCAAGGCAGCAGGCACCTTACCTCCAGCGCCACCACCCGGCTCCTTGGTCCTAAATTTCTCAAGTGCATATTTCAGAAATGGAATTTTTCACTGAGCAAAATTCAAGCTTAACAAAATTTTAAATATTCTATCGCCAAACTTGTGTTCAGTAAGATAAAAGGGACAACTTTGCCTCTGATTTGCCTGAATGTCAGGGGTATGCAGAGTTTCCCAGGCAGAGCATTTTGTGTTGTCAGGGTCACATAACAACTCTTCAACTGAATCTGTGATGGTCTAAGATTCTCAAGAGAGAAAGAAAATACAAACATAACTTTAATTGCTTATTCGATTCTGTAAAGTTTTTTAATTCAATTTTTGTGAGATATAGTTACAAAGTTGTTCATGATTGAGTTTCAGCCGTACAATGTTCTCACACTCATCCCTTCACCAGTGCACATTTCACACCACAAATGTTCCAGTTTCCCTCCTACCCCCCACCGGCCTGTCTCTATGGCAAATATTTTTTTCTCTCTCCTCTCTCAGTATCTTATATATTTTAATATTAAGCCCTTATCAGATGAGTGTTGGGTAATTAATTCTCCCATTCCATGGGCAGTCTTTGTATGCTGGTCATTATTTCCTTTGAGGTGCAGAAAATTATTACTGTAATGTGGTCCCATTTATTTATCTTTGCTTCTACTTGCTTGGTCAGTGGTATTTTATCCTTAAAAATGCCTTTAATTTCTGTCATAAATAGTTCCCCTATGATTTTTATCTATGTACCTTATGAATTCACACCTGATATCTTGGTCTTTAATCCATTTTGATTTGACTTTTGGAGTTCTTTTTTTTTTCAACATGTGATTGACTAGTTTTCCCAAAACCACTTGTTGAAGAGACTTTTTATGCTCTGCTTCATATTTTTGCTCCTTTATCAAAGATACACTGATCTTATGCCTGAAGGTCTGCTTCAGTATATTCCACTCTATTCAATGATCTGAGGGTCTGTCTCACCATGCGGTTTTAATTATTACCACTTTGAAGTTGGGAAAAGTGATGCCGCCCATATTCTTTTATCTAAGAATTGCTTTAGCTACTCATGGGGGGAAATTTATTCTGCTATGTGAATTTCAGGAGTATTTGATATATTTCTTTGAAAAATGTCATCGGTATCCTTATAGGGACTACATTGAATTCTGTGCAAAGCTTTGGGAAAGTATTGCCATTTAAGCAATGTTACATTATGAGTAGGATATATGTTTTCATTTACTGATATCTTCTTTTATTTCTTGAAGTGTTTTGTAGCTTTCTTTATATAGATCTTTCACCTCTTTAGTTATGTTGATGAAGTACTTGACATTTTGAGGCACTGATGTAAATAATTTTTTAAAAATTAATCTTTTTCCTTCATTATGTGTAAAAAGAACTTTTGTGTATTAATCTTGTAGCAAAAATCTATTATTTCTAGAAGCTTTTTATAGTCTTTAATATGTTATATATGTCATATCTGCAAGTAGTGAGAGCTTGACTCTTCTCTTCCTATATGGATGCCCTTGATATCTTTTTTCTTGCATAATTATTATGGCAAGTATTCCAGTATCATATTAAATACAAATGGTTAAAATGGGCTTGTGCCTGATCTTAGAGGGAAGAATTTTCATTTTTTCCTCATTGAGTATAATGTTTGCTTTGACTATCTTGAGGAAAGTTCCTTCAATTCTCATTTTGTTGAGAGATTTTTTTATGAATATGTGCTAAACCTCATCAAATACTTCTCTGCCTCTATTGACGTGATCATATGATTTTTCTTTTTCTTTTATTGATATGGTATATTATGTCGATTTACTTGTACATGTTAAACCATTCTTTTGTGCCTGAAATGAATCCTACTCGGTCATGGTATATGACCTTTTTGATGACTTGTTTAATTCTATTTGCTAGTATTTTGTTGAGGGTTTGCATTTCTATTCATCAGGGATATTGGCCTATAATTCTCTCTTTCTCACTTCTCTCAGTAATACCTCTATCTGCTATTAATATCAAGGTGATATTTGCGTCATAGAAACTGTTTCTATTTCTTCAATTTCCTAGAAGAGCCTGAAAAGTATTAGCTGTAGGTCCTCTTTAAAGTTTTGAATGAATTCACTAGTGAGTCCATCTGGGTCTGGGCTTTTGTTTTAGGGAAACTTTACCATTTCAATTTCCTAATAGTGGTTAGTTTATTCAGGTATTTAAAGTTATCTTGGTTTATTCTTTCTTAGAGAACACAAACTTTTATGGCCCCTGGTTAGCAATAAGAGGTGTCTGTCCCTTTAAGGACTAAGAAATTCAGTTAGGAGGGCCCCTTGTAACTGTCCTTTAGTCTTTTAGGGGCATTTGCCTGCTGGAAATATATAAGCCCCAGGCTTCAGTGGAGGGTGAGGTTGCCTCTAGTGAACTGCTCTGCTGGATGGCTGCTAAAAACATTCTCCTGGAAAACTGTGTGCTGCATTTTCTTACTTCTGTTGCCTCTCTACCTCTCCTGATCTTCCATTTCCTCTGGTTCCCTCCTGGGCTGACTCCTTGATTGGTCCTAAGTATAGCCCTTGCTCTCCCTCTCTTAGCCTAGTGGGTTTACTGTAAGTCATATGGTTTCTCTGCCTTGCTTATCTCCCTGTTTATTATACCCAGTTCCTGAAATCTTTTCTTGTTGAAGTTGTGTTGGGCCCTGACAATCCTTGGGAGGTTATAGAGGTTATAGAAGTCCATTTTCTTAGGTTCTTTCATTTTATGGCAGAAAGATTCTCCAAGTAATCTCTGACAATCCTTTGAATTTCTGTGGTGTCTATTGTGACAAACTTTTCATTTATGATTTGATTTATTATGGTTCTCTCTTTCTTTGTGAGTTTTGCTAGTGGTTTATTGATTTTGTTTATTTTTTTCAATGAAGGGCTCTTGTTTTCTTTAATATCTTTATTTAAAAACCTTGATTACAAATATGATCATAGTTGAATTTCAGTCATGTAAAGAATACCCCCCTTCACCAAGGCAACATTCCCACCACCAATGTCCCAAATCTCCCTCCTCCACACCCCACCCCCACCTGTACTCTAGACAGGCTTTCTACTTCCCTCATTCTTTCACATTGTTATGATAGTTCTCAATGTAGTTATTTCTCTCACTGCACTCATCACTCTTTGTGGTGAGCTTTATGTAATGATCTGAACTTTCCAGCCCTCCTTCTCTTTGTCTCTGAGAATTATTGTAAAAATATCCTTTATTTTTCTTAAAACCCATAGATGAGTGAGACTATTCTGCGTCTATCTCTCTCCCTCTGACTTATTCACTCAGCATAATAGATTCCATGTACATCCATGTATTGGAAAATTTCATAACTTCATCTCTCCTGACAGCTGCATAATATTTCATTGTGTATATGTACCACAATTGATATGTGTATATGTACCACAGTTAGTAATTCATCTGTTGAAGGGCATCTTGGTTGTTTTCAGAGTCTGGCTATTATAATAGCACTGTAATGAATATCGGTGTGAGGAAGGAATTTTTGTATTGTATTTTTGTGTTCCTAGGGTATATTCCTAGGAGTGGTATAGCTGGATCATTTGGGAGCTCAATTTCCAGTTTTTGGAGAAATCTCCATATCACTTTTCTTAAAGGTAGGACTAGATGGCATTCCCCACTAGCAGTGAATAAGAATTTCTTTCTCTCCACATCCCTGCCAGCACTGCTTGCTCTCATTCTTTGTGATATGAGCCAATCTCTGTGGTGTGAGATGGTACCTCATAGTTGTTTTGATTTGCATCTTCCTGATGATTAGTGATGTGGAGCATTTTTTCATGTGCCTTTTGAACATTTGTATTTCTTCTATATCAAAATGTGTGTTCATTTCATCTCCCCATTTTTTGATGGGATTAGATGTTTTTTCTTGTAAAGTTCTGTCAGAGCCTTGTATATTTTGAATATTAGTCCCTTATCTGATGGGTATTGGGTGAATAGTTTCTCTCACTCAGTGGATGGCTCTTGTATTCTGGGCACTATTTCCTTTGAGGTGCAGAAGCTTCTCATCTTAATATACTCACATCTATTTATCTCTGCTTCCACTTGTTTGGAGAGTGCAGTTTACTACTTGAAGATGCCGTTAGTCTCAATGTCATGAAGTGTTTTACGTACATGTTGTTCTATATACCTTATGGTTTCAGGTTTAATATCAAGGTTTTTAATCCATTTGGATTTTACCGTGGTACATGCTGTTAACTGCTGCTGTTTTTACAATTCCAGTTCATTAATTTATGCTCTAAATTTTATTATTTTCTTCCTCCTGACTGCTTTGGGCTCATTTTGTTGATCATTTTCCAGTTTCTGAAGCTGTGTCCAGGTTATTTATGGTGACCCTTTCTTACTGCCTCATGAATGATTGCAGAGCTATAAACTTTCCTCTTAACACCACTTTTACTGTGTCCTACAAGTTCTGGTAGCTCTTGTTCTCATTCTCATTTATTTATAGGAATCTGTTAATTTCCAGAAAAAAATTCTCTCTCTGACTCTTCTAATTTTTCTGAACCTGAAGTCTATATTAGTATTGCCACCCCAGACTTTTTGAGAGAATATTTTGCTTGAAGGGTCATCTTCCAAACTTTGGCTTTAAGTCTATGTTTGCTCTGACTATTTAAATATGCTTCTTGCATATAGCAGAATGCTCCATTCACTCTTTAATTCATTTTACCATTCTGTGTCTCTTAACTTGTATATTTACTCCATTGATAAAGAGATAAATGATTGTCATAAAGTTTTGTGCCATATTTCTGTACAAGTCTGATATATTATTCATGCCTACTACCCACATTCAGGGGACAAACTTGAGTCCAGAATGCTTGGAGGTGGAAGAGTGTCAGTGGTTCACTATCCTGGCCTCTATGAGAGCCTAAGTCAGTGATGGCTAATCTTTTTGAGCCAGAGTGCCCAAACTGCCTCACAAAACCAAAGAATTTCATCAAAGTGCCAGCACGTGCTCCCAGTGGCCAGTTTGGCCCTGCTGCCACATGAGCTGCAAAGTAGACACTGGCACACACTCACCTCCCACCACACTACATATCTTAATTGTGGACCTTCTTGAGTTCCAGCTGCAAGGCCTTCACGTGCCACAGCTGGCATGCGTGCCATAGGTTCGCCATCGCTGGCCTAGGTCAATAAGGAAAAAAATCTATGGGAAACTTTAAATTGACCTTCAGTGACAGCTTCTAGAATGTTCTATATAGTTGTCAGTGAGCTCAGTGAAAGCCTTTGGGCTCTGTTTCAGGAGGACCATATCTGTTGATGCTCCTCATAGGGACACCATATCTTGCGATGCTGATTACCTTCCATACAGCAGTCTCATGAGCTTCCAGAAAGGTACACATTGCTCAGAACTGGCCACTTACCTGCCACCTATTTCTCTTCAGGTAAAGCTCATGGTCTACACAATTCTCAGCACTCATTTAAAAATATTTTATTGACTTCCATGAATTGCAGTTACAGTGTTTGAGTTTCAGGTGTACCTTGTTCCAACATCCATCCCCTCACCAGTGTCACCTTCCTCCATCAATGTCACTAGTGTTGCCTTCCTTCCACCTTACCTCCAACAGAGTCCCTAGTTTTCCTACTGCCCCCTCTAGTTTACTCTATGACAAGTCTTGCTTTCTTTCTTTATTTTCTTGTGTTTTCCTCATTCCTTTTAGATGCTTTGGTTGCCAGTACTGTGACTGACAATGCATTACACAAATCTCTTTCCCTCCTTTCAGCACCTAGTCCTACTTCAAAGTCACCATTTCCCTCCACCATTATCACAGTCCTTAATATTTGTCTCTCTCCCTCCTCAGTGGCAAGCTTCCTAATAAGACAATATGAGCCTTCCTCATACCTCCTGAAAGTGGCTTCCATATGACCCAATAGAACCTCTCTTAGGAATATACATGAAAGGCTCAGAAACACCTAACCTCCTGTGTTCACTGCAGCATTGTTCACAACAACCAGAATCTGGAAAATCCCTATTTCTGAGAACAGATTAGCGAATAAAGTGTTCAGCATTCTTGCTTCTACCTCATCTCTTTTTGTGACATAAAAACCTTCCCAGCAAAGAACCTTATTTGGGCCATGAAGGTGTGTCTGCTCAAGGAGTATTTTATTTCTCTAATTTACCAGAATTTTCTGATCACTTTAATCAAACACCCAAGTGCTGGTAAACCACCTTCAGGTATTTCTCTAGACTAGAAGCTGAGCGAAGGTGGAAACTTTTCTATTCTTTGTTGGGGTCGTTGTACCTAGCACAGCACCACAGATAGAATAAATTTCTGTAAAATATGCAGATAATGGTGAGGACTAGCTTAGAATTCTCCAAGCATTTCCCATGACATGGAAGACCTCCTCCTTTGTTTTCACCTCATTAAAATTTTTCCTTTGGCTTATGATTGCTTATGAATCATATATTTGCCTACCCAACTCCACATTTATAATTAAATGTGTGCTGCCCGGTATTGTACTTCATAGTGGGAATAATCCTCATTAAAATATGGATTATTATCATTAGTATTCAGAGGGTTTTCCCATCATGATGTCTTGGCTCTGAACCTGGACCCAGCTTAGAGCCAAACCCAGGAAGAACCCCAGTGCCACTCTACTGACCTGACTCTTCCACACAGTCAGATGATCAGGAGGCCCAGAGGCCATACCCACCCAGCACAGAGCAGGGCAATCCATCCCACACAGGATGCTGGCACTGGACTGAGTCTCAGTCTCCATGAGGTGGCCTAGATCCCAGCATGGCTCTCACTTTGAACTAACCATTCCCACAGCTGTAGACAGAGCTGAAACAGGAAGCTGGGTGCTCCCAGCAGGCATGCAAGGTAGAAAGAAGCTCTCTACCCCATGCAGGGCTTAGAGGAAAGGCAGTTTTGTCTACCAGGGATTCCAGAGTAGATCAAAGGGAGCCAGGATCAAAATGTGGGGGACTTATTTTTGACTTTTTTTCATGAGCCAGTTCCAGAGAAATGAAGAAAAGTCTGTCCTGAGTCTTCAGAAGAATTGTCTGAGGAATTGCCTCTAATACAATTTGTTGTGTCTGTTGCAAGGGATCCTGCAAAATGGACAGTCTGTCCTGTGGGCAAAAGTGGGTACCTTTGCAGCATCTACTGAGCCCAATCTTGTATTTTCTGTTCCTGATCACAGTGGAATGAGACTGTGGATGTAGTTACTTGGCAACTTGCTGCCTCCTGCCCCAGGAGACAGGCAAGCAAGAAGAGCAGCTGCCCATCATCTGTCAACTCCTATTTGGGCAATCCCCCTGTAGGGGGCTAGAACCATTGAAAACTCATCTATCTAGCATGCATATGGAAACTGAGGATGCACTTGCAGTTTTCAAAGAGCTATGGTAAGGCAAATGAAAAGAAATTATTTTTTATCTTTGTTATCTTTTGTTATCTTTGTACATATTTTACATGGTCAAATGAGTTCTTCTACTTACAAGTGATTTTGACTTGAGAAAATGAGCAGTAAGAAGTTTTTAGCAGTAAAGCAAGGAAAGAAATGGTAGTGGGACCGAGATACATGCCTTGCTGCAGCTAACCCTGATGCAATATTGGCCATTACCAGCTACAATCCTGGAGACCCCAAGCACTATAGGGTCTTAAGGGAACCACATCTATGAAAGACTGTCATCAGAGGATCAGTGAATCCAGAACCCAGTGGGATCTAGCACAGTGTGATCAGAGGGTCAGTAAATCCATGCTTCTGACCAGGGTAGGGTTAAAATGTTCAAAGATTTTCCTTCCACATTCAAAGAATGAAGGTGGTGACCCCTGAGTCCCTTTGCTCACAGGCTCTCTGCAGGCTCAGTAGGTTGGGTGGCCATCTTGGAAAGCTGACTTTACATTCCAAGGCTATTATGGCACACATATTTGACTAATGGATTAATAAAAATCCTCACTACAATTATTCTGCATGTTCATCTTTCAGAGCTGCTAAAGAAAGCCATACAAGACACCATCTTTGATTTCTAACTTAGTGATTTTGTTTCTTCTAATTTGAGCAGCTTTGTACATTACAAATTATTGCTGCTTTGTGTGATTTTTTTCATAGGGCATGGTATTTAGATGTTTTCTTATCAGTAAATAAACACAGAATTTATACAGGTGTTGAATTCTGCTTACAGCACGCATAAAAGTTTAAACATAGCCTGAACTATGGTGTGGGAAGGTTGGAGTGGGAAGAAATGATAGCTAATGTGAGTGTCTTTGATTGTGTTATGTAAGATAAGTCTCAGAGTCCAACACTTTCATCACAAGGATCTATTTTCAGGTGTTATCCTGACATTCTGGTACCTTCTTTCTGCCAAAAATTTAGGTGTCTCCATATCACATCCACAGCACCATCGCTATGGTTAGAAAAAAGCACAGGAGATTATAGTTCCCCAGGAAATAAGCAAGTATAGTTGGCATTTTGCAGAACATATTGAAATGAATGCAGTTATCGCACGAATGGGGCATTACACTACAGAAATGTGAGCTTCAGATCCTCCCAGGAAGACAGGCATCAGGGGCCCACTGTGTAACCTGTTTCCTAAAACCAATAGATCAAACTTTAAAAGAGAAGAATCTGCATATTTATTATTTGTAGTTTATAGTGTTCCCCTCAGTTGTGGGAGGAAGCAGATTAGGTCAGGAATTGAATTCAGGCTCACAAGTGCTCTTCCACTTAAGCCATATCCCCAGCTCCAAGTTAATATTTGAAAATCTTTTGCTCCTCATAGTTTGTGCAGTTTGATCATTTTCGTTGATGATAGAGTCATTTTTTTCACATGACTCTGAGTTATTAACATATTGATGCCAGCACTGAAATGTGTGTTAGTTAAAGCAGATTATTTGAAGCCACCAGGGCTGTACACTGGCCCGTGTAACAAAAATGCTTGGGGAAAAGTGGATTGAAATTTATGAAATTCATCTTCATTGGGTGCACTCATTAAAAATGTCACTTAGGATTTAGGTGTTGAGATTTAAAAAACAAAGTAAGAATCACTCCAAATGAATGATATTTATTATATGAGGTGCTATTTTGGGAGGAAGGTTTATATGATGCTCATAGGCACAGTATATATTAGATTACAGTCCAGCAGTTTGGAACCCCATCACTCCTGTGTACTAGCCGTAAGTGGCAGGAGCAGTTTTGATAGCCACCTGGCTGTGGCCAATTGAAAACCACTGTGGTAGTTTCTGGCTTATATGCCTCCAATAATCCAGACTTTCTTCATATAAAACTGAATTTTTTCACTTTTTATCAAAATACAACAAACACAGAATTGCAGAATAAGATGGCAGAAATAACATGTCCCTTTGTGTGCTCTTTTACCCTCCTTCTCAATCCTATCATTTTTTTTCTGGAGACAGAATAAAAAATGTCTTATAATACCACTTTGGCAAACTGAACTAAGAGCTAATTGCTGCACTTCCCAAAGTGCAATATAAATATCCCTTACCTTGCCTCCTAGGATATGAGGTTTATGAGGATTGTGGTTACCAGGCAAAATGCAAAATGCAGGCTTAAAAACACTCTACTTCCTGCTCACAATGGAATTTAGTTAGCCTGATAAATCATGTTTGCTCTCACCTCTACTTTTTTATTGATAATGGGTCAATAAGAGAGTATATGTAGGCTTTTTTAAATTTACTTTTCATATATGGATCTGTTTGATCAAGCTATGGCTTATTTATTTATTTTTTCTCTTTATTTAAACACCATGATTACATATATGATTGTAGTTGGGTTTCAGTCATAAAAAGAAAACCCCCCTTCACCCCTTCACCCCCCTTCACCTTCCTACCACCAATGCCCCCCCATATCCCTCCTTCCCCACCCCTGTATTCGAGAAAGTCATTCTACTCTCACTCATTAACATTGTAATGATAGTGTAGTCATCTCTCTAAAATCACCACTCTGTGTTGAGCCTCACATCACGAGTCAGTCCTTCCAACCCTCATATCTGTTTTCTCTGGGAATTATTACAATAATGTCTTTTGTTTTTCTTAAAAGCCATAGATGAGTAAAACTATTCTGTGTCTATCTCTTTCCCTCTCTCCCTCATAGCTTATTTCACTCAGCATAATAGATTCCATGTCCATCCATGTATAGGAAAATTTCATGACTTTATCTCTCCTGACAGCTGCATAATATTCCATTGTGTATATGTAACAAAGCTTCTTTAGCTATTCATCTGTTGAAGGGTTTCTTGGTTGTTTCCAGAGTCTAGCTATTGTATACAGCACTGCAAAGAATATTGGTGTAAGGAAGGCATTGTTGAATTGTGTTTTGTGTTCCTAGAATATATTCCTAGAAGTGGTATAGCTGGATCATATGGAAGCTAAATTTCCAGTTATTTTTAATAATATCTCTATTTAAGCACTGTAATTACAATCATGATTGTAGTTGAATCTAAGTCATGTAAAGAACACTCCCCCTTGGGGGCCGGGCGGTCGCACTGGAGGTAAGGTGCCTGCGCTAACCTAGGACGGACCACGGTTCGATCCCCAAGTTCCCCATATGGTCCCCCGTGCCTGCCAGGAGCGACTTCTGAGCGAGTAGCCAGGAGTAACCCCTGAGCATCACCGGGTGTGACCCAAAAACCAAAAAACAAAAAAAAAGGACCCCCCCTTCACTAGTGCAACATTCCCACCACCAATGCCCCTTCCCAACTACCCCATCCCTGACTGTATTAGAGACAGACATTCTACTTCTCTCATTCATTAACATTATCATGCTAGTTGTTAGTATAGTTATTTTCCTAACAGCATTCACCAATCTTTGCAGCGAACCTCATATTTTGAGCAGATTCTTCCAGTCCTTAACACTATTGACTCTGAGCCTTATTACAATAATGTCTTTCATTTTTCTTAAAACCCATAGATGAGTGAGACTATTTTGTGCCTATCTCTCTCTCCCTCTGGTTTATTTCACTCAGCAGAATTGATTCCATACACATCCATATATAGGAAAATTTTTATGACTTCATCTCTCTTGACATCTGCATAATATTCCATTTTATATATACTATATTATATATAATATTAATATATATAATATTAATATATTAGTATATATACTATAGTTGCTTTAGCAATTCCTCTTTTGAAGGGCATTTTGGTTGTTTACAGAGTCTGGCTATTGTAAATAGTGCTGCAATAAATATAGGTGTGAGGAAGGCATTTTTGAATTGTATTTTTGTATTCCTAGGGTATGTCCCTAGGAGTGGTATAGCTGGATCATATTGGAGCTCATTTCCAGTTTTTTGAGGAGTCTCCATATTGTTTTCCATAAAGGCTGAACTAGACTGCATTCCTACCAGCAGTGAATAAGGGTTCCTTTCTCTCCACAGCCCTGCCAGCACTAATTGTTCTTGTTCTTTGTGATGTGTGCATCTTTGTGGAGTAAAATAGTATCTCATAGTTGTTTTGATTTGCATCTCCCTGATGATTAGTGATGAGAAGCATTTTTATCATGTGTCTTTTGGTCATTTGTATTTCTTGTTTAAAGAAGTGTTCATTTCTTCCCCCCATTTTGTGATGGGATTAGAATTTTTTTCTTGTAAAGTTCTGTCAGTGCCTTGTATATTTTGGATATTAGCCACTTATCTGATGGGTATTGGGTGAATAGTTTCTCCCATTCTGTGGGTGGCTTTTGTATCCTAAGGACTATTTCCTTTGAGGTGCAGAAGCTTCTCATCTTAATATATTTCCATCTATTTATCTTTGCTTTCACTTCTTTGGAGAGTGCTGTTTCCTCTTTGAAGATGACTTTAGTCTCAATGTCATGAAGTGTCTTACCTATGTGTTGTTCTATATACCTTGTGGTTTCAAGCCTGATATCAAGGTAAATAATCCATTTGGATTTGATTTGTGCATGGCGTTAGAAGGGGGCCTGACTTCATTTTTTTCAAGTGGCTAATCAGTTGTGCCAACACCACTTATTGAAAAGACTTTCCTTGCTCCATTTTGCATTTCTTGTTCCTTTATCAAAAATTAATTCATTGTATGTTTGGGGAACATTCTCTGAATACTCAAGTCTATTCCACTAATCTGAGGATCTGTCTTTATTCCAATACCATGCTGTTTTAATAATTATTGATTTGTAATACAATTTAAAATTTGAGAAAGTAATGCCTCCCATATTCCTTTTCCCAAGTATTGCTTTAGCTATTTGTAGGTGTTTATTGTTCCAAATTAATTTCATGAGTGTTTGATCCACTTCTTTGAAGAATGTCATGTGTATCTTTAGAGTGGTTGCATTAAATCTGTACAATGTTTTGGGAAGTATTGCCATTTTACTGATATTAATTCTGCCAATCCATGAGCAATTTATGTGTCTCCATTTTCTTGTATCCTCTTTTATTTCCTTATATATACATATATATGTGTATATGTATATATATATATATATATGTAAAACCCTTCACCAGTGCAACATTCCTATCACCAATATCCCAAGTGTCCTTCATCCCCACCCCACACTGGCCTGTACTCCAGACAGACTTTCT
>PVKC010032587.1:0-14301 GCA_004027635.1 Crocidura indochinensis | reverse complement strand
CATTAAAAATACCCACTTAAAAGTAATAATGTTTCATTGATTTAAAAAAAAAAGCAATAAAGTAAAAATTCCCACGGCAGTTGCTAAATGAATAAGTACTTGGGATCAAATTGATTTTAGTGCTAATTTTAATGCCTGGTGATCTTACTCCCATGGGCTTTAACTTTTATTTTGATGCACTGAGATTTTTAATAAATTTAACTAACAATTCTGTTTCTTTGATGAGATAGGGTGGTAAGTTAGGTTACCTCAAAGGATATAGTCTTCATAAATGATACTTTAATATATATTTTAGGGAGTATTGGACCTTCTTGATTTATCATGCAGCTGCAGTATTTTCCTTAAGATTCTTTTATGAGGTGATGGAGAGATAAGACCATGGGGATGGAGCTTGCCTTGCACACTATGGTCTTGGGTTTGATCCCTGGTGCATTATATGGTTCTCTGAGCCCTACCAGGAATGATCCCTGAGTACAAAACCTGAAATATTTCTGAGCACTGTGGGGTATGTCATTCTTGCCCCCACAATAAATAATCCAGAGAGAAAAAAACTGGATAATTTTATGATTGAAATAGGTGGAAAATTCAGGTAAGAGAATCTCTGAAATGTTTTATTTGTTAATGATGACTTTGTTTAGAAGTTAAAATTTGTCATAGTGGAGATGGAGCAACAGCACAGATGTACAATGTGGGATGGCCAGGTTTGATCCGGAGCCTGCCAGGAGTAATTTCTGTGTATTTTAGAGCCCAGAGTAACCCCTGAGTGTCAGTGGATTTGACCCATAAACCACAAAATATATATATTGGTATGGAGTAAGCTCTCTAGGAAAATCAAGAATTAGGTTTAATTTGTTGGGGAAGTATCCGACTAGTGCTCAGGAGTGGGGAGTGGATAGGTGGAGGGGTGGGAGGTCCCATTGGAGAGTCTCCACAACTAGGCCATGGGTTCAATTTAAGAGCTGGAGGTGTTCATGCTGTGTGTACCCAATGGGGCTCAGGATTATTACCTCGTTGAATTCAGGTGACAGCTGCCTTTTCCAGTGATGCTCAGAGGACTATATAGTGCTGGGGGTCAGACTCAGACTGTGAGCCTGCTAGGCCTAACCTGTGTTATCTAAGGCCCTGATTGTAAGGTTTGATTTGAATGCTCTAAGCCATCTTGTGGGGTGCTGCTCTGATTAGAGTAGCATCCAAAGTCCCAGCTTCCTGCTTTAGGATCTGAAGAGCTGTGCTCCAGCCTAGAAGTAAAGGAAGATGTGGCATGGAAAATGATGAATGATAAGGAGAAGCATAGCAAAGACAAGGCCCCATTCTTACAGGGATTCCCCCTATTTTTACCCCTGTGGCTTTAACTTGCTACCTCAAGAAGGCTGGATATGAAGGAGCTCAGAAATGATAGTGACGGCCTAGAAAAATGAAGCATACTGAATTCAGACCAAAGTCCTGTGGCAAATATGCCCTGGTACAGGAAACGGATCATTCTCCAGTCTCCCTGCTTTTATTATCAAGAGAGTAAGAAAAGCAGCCTACAGCCTCCCAGGAGCTTCCAAGGTAAGTGCCTGCATTTCCTGAAGAAGTCAGGAGTAAGAGCAGAGCCGATGCCTCCAGAATCCAATCAGTCTCTTCTTCCAAAATAAAAAAGTGTGGCAGAAGGCAGAGCCATGGCCTGGGTCTAAGTGAAGCCATATCCCTGTCTCATTAAAGGCCTTTCAAGAATCAGTGTTCCTTTGTCCACTTCCTCTCCTTGTTGAGCTTCCTTTGGCCAAGAACCAATCATTCTGCTGCCAAGAGAGGGGGAATGCACCCTGGCAGGGTGCAGAAGAGTCAGGCCTCTGCAGCCCAGTCCTCCTCCATTAGTGAGTGAAGATGCATGAAAGCACCCAGGAGGACAGGCACCCCACGCAGTGCATCTCCATGGAAACGCAGGCAGCCACCGTGAAGGACGAGCTCACAGGGAGCACACAACAGCCCTGCCTTCGCCTACTGTGGCATCCTCCCCCCACTTCATTCATATCTAGGTAGTAAATGAGTACATCTGTCACCCCAATTCTCTCAGACAGTGGCCCAAGGTTTGATGGAAGGGACAAAGAAAATTTTCATTACAGACATCTGCAGTGAGGAAGCCGCGGGAGTGCTCACACGCACACACATATATACATGCACACATGTATGCAGACGCATAGATGAACTTAGGCACAAACATGCAGACAGAAATACACACACCATTGTCTAAGTCCTCCTGGCTGTGGCACTTCTCTGACCTAACTTCATTGCAGAATACTTTAAACGCTCAACATGTCCCCATTTTTTGTGAATTTCAGCATACACCAAGGTTTGGGCTAAATGTTGATTTAGCCTCAAGATGATTTTCTTACTGATTTTGGCGATTATCCTTCCCTTCTGGAAACCCTTTCTCTACCAGTTTCTTTGGCTGTGCTAGTTTCTGCTAGACTCCTCTGGCCACAGTCCTATTATTCTGGAAGCACCTTTCCTAGTTAATTTCCATTATAGTGATGATATGCAGACTGTTCTTGATGGGCTGCCACCGAAATTTTAGGCCAAATAAATGCACAGTATTGTATATATGATTTATATAAATATATATAAACATTTGTATCTATAAATATATGCGGAAAGGACATTGTATCCTTCACAATAGAACGGTTTTAATTTTTCCAACTCTCGTGCATATATTTCTCAGTGACTTGGTTCTCAAGTCCCTGTAGTCAAATGGAAAGAATGTAGATAATGGAGTGTCCTTTGCAGTTAGTTAGTCCTCAAAAAATTTGTAGGCTGAAGTAAATAAAATTTCAGCTTAACTCACTAGCATGTGGTAAAAAACCAAGATGGGACTAAGTAGACACCACATAGTCCCTCTTCCCAAGCCCACCTTCTCTGCAATCTGGATTCTGATCCACTTTCAAAATCAAATTCCTATGCCAGGAGACCACATGCCTAGCTCAGACCCAGCATCAAAAGTTTCCTACTCTCCCAACATCAGGGATATCCCCAATGGCCACTGAGTAGCCACCCTGAACACTTTTGGGGTACAGGAAGGGGACTGTTTAAAAACATCTAAGTTGTGAGTCAGAATGATTGTACAGTGGGTAGGGAACTTAAGTCACACAAGGCTGACTCTGGTTCTATCTGTGTCACCAAATATGGTCTGTCCCCTGAACCCAACCAGGAGTGATCCCTGAGCAAAGAGTCAAGAGTAACACACTGCTTAGTGTACCCCCAAATAAGAAAAGGAAAAGAAATATCTTTACCTATTTGTAGTCTATCTTTTCTCATACCCATCCTGGTCCATTGGAATCTGGGGGCTAGTGATTTCAGGGGAAACAAGTGTTCTTATTTGGAAAAGGGCCACACCCAGCAATGCTCAGGGCTTACTCCTGACTCTGAGCTCAGAGATCATTCCTGGCACCCTATGGGATTCTGGGCAAGCTACATGCAAGGCAAGCACTCCAACCTTATACCAATACTCTGACCTCAAATTTTTTAATCCATGTTTTCTTTGCCATTTGCTGTTAAATGTTCCTCAGTGTCAAATACCAGTTCTCACATGAATCTATATAACACATTGGGAAGTGAGTGGAAGGGGCAAATAACAATCAGATGAAAGGGTTAAGCACCTCCTCATTTGGGGGTCAAGAGCAGATAAGACATTTGCCTTGCATGCGGCTGACTTGGTTCAATCCCTGGCACCTATATGATACCCCAAGCCTGCCAGAAGTAATCCCTGAGCATAGAGCCAGGAGTAGACCTTGAACACTGCCAGATATGGTCCCCAAATCAAAAAAATAAAATAAAAATAAAATCTAGTAAAACATTGATTTGATGAAGCCCTCCAGTGATTACTAGAGCTGCTATCCCCGTCTGCATGTGGCATAGGAAGAGATGTTTTGGTTAGTGCCTGGGGAATATAATGTCATTCCAAAAGTACAGATCCATGGGACAGAGGTGAGACTCAAAGCCCCATAGCTTAACTCACTCTGCAGAGTTTTGTTTCAGGTCTGCTGGAGTTGAGAAGGGTCGTGGCAGGTTTGGAATTCTCAGGCGAATTGCACCCACAGATACATGCACACAGACACAGATCCTCACAGATAGATACATAGATACATAGATGTGCATAGAGATCACACACAAGGATAAAAAGAAAAGTATATACACAGACTGCAATACGTACAAACATATAAAAATACAGTTACTTATAGATTCAAATACACCATAATAGAAATGCACAGATAAACACAGATACACAATACACGCATACATAATCACAAAGATGCACAAGTTTGGTTCCACATGGAGAAAGAGATGCACAGACCCACACAGACCTGCTTTCGGATACAGACATCAGAGACAAACATACATACACAGACTGAGAGGTCCACAAGTAAATGCATTTGCATACACATACTAATGCAAACACCCCATTGTGTGCATACTGCCAGAATAAGAGCGGCAGTTACTTATTCTTATTAAACTTATTCTTATTCTTATTAAACTCCAGAATTACAAAAGGAAGAAACAATCTGAGTGCTGGCAAACAGACTGGTCAAAGGAGACTCAACAGTTTCGGTCTACTTGGAATGAATTAATCAACCCATAAAGCACAGCTTGAATCAAACGGAATCTTTTCATTTCAATGCTTATGGGGATTCAAGGACTTCTTGGTGGAGCCACACACAGCAATTTTGGCCCTGACTCTGATGGAGAGATCATGTGCCCAGATTGAATGTGGAAAGTTGGGATCTACAATTGCTTGTAGTCTGAAACAAAGCTTTGAAGCTGCTTTATTTTCTGTCTGTTGTCACCTGTCATTGAACACAGCTGGGACCAGTCCTACAAAGGTTTCTGTCCCACCTGCTGCCATGTGCTTTGGTTTCTAAATCAATTTTAGGAGAAAAATCACCAGGAGCCTATTCATAGACCGGGAAATTAAGATGAATAAGATGGGGGTGGCATAGTGATATTACAGTGGCTATAGCACCTATAATGCACATGGTCAACTCAGGTTCCATACACAACATTCTGTATGGTTTCACAAGTCTGCTGGAAGCACTGAACTCAAAGCCAGGAGTAAGCTCCATTACAACCCAAAGTTACACACACACACACACACACACACACACACACACACACACAATAAAATAAGCATAAGATGAATACCCTATAATTAATCTCCACAACTACTGTTGTAGGAAACTCTACTCTATCTTTCAGGAGGACCTACCTATATTGTGATGTGTAATATGGCACTCAGCTATTAACCCAAAACAAAGGTGTTCCCTAATCTTCCTCTTTCTCATAAACCTCTTCCTTTGATATGTGAAAGCACACCTGGATCTTACATCACTCTTCCCCACCTGGTTGAATTTTGTACTGGCTTTAATCAAGAAAGAGCAATTTCAGTTAGCTCTGAGACATACCACGAGACAAAAAGTGCTGACTGGGTTTCTCTCCTAACTGAGTTGATTCATTAATCCTTCAAGGCTACCCTACCTGCAGCAGACCTATCTGCCTGGTACTAGAAATACTCGTATGTGATGATTTCACAATGTGGGGATTTGTTTTATAACTGGCTCCTGAACAGACAGACCCAGAGACCTAAGAAGACCCAAATGATGATGAATGACTTGACCCTCTAGTGGATGATCACTATGATGGCCCCCTTCAGTTGGACTGAGTATGCAGTGCCATCACTGGAACATTGGTGCACATGGCCTTTGTTCTGAACTTGGCAGAGTCCCCCTCAGGCTGGACAGAAGGAGGCAATGAAGGGAAGAGAGCTGAAGACTCTGAGCAGTGTCCCAGAGATCAATGACCACAGTCTTTTTTCTACCAAAGGCACTTTGTGTGAGAACCTCAGCACTCCAACCTGCATCAGCTTATTGAGGTCACTAAAATGGGGTAGATGCCAAAGAGAAAGCTCTATTGGAGGAAGACCAACAGCAGAGAGATGGTAGTTCCTCCCCACCTTCCCAGACTCAGCCCAGGAACCAACGACCTTTCTGTTCAAGAAGACTTCAGCAGCCTACTACAGAAGGAAAATATGGAGGATCCAAGCCCAGACAATGAAGCCTGATTGAGAAACTTCTTTCATGATCTTCTGTAACTTTATTCTAGGTTAATCTTTGTTTTTTCAGATTTGAACCTGTGAATTTTATTGAGGATAAATATCTTCTAAGTTAATCTCTTGATCCTATTTGCATCAGTCACTATATTCTGGTTAAATTGTGTTCTATCTGTATAGATTCTTAATAGCTACTGTTTGTTATATGTCTCATTGCAAACAGAAAATTTTGTATTCAACTTTAATGGTTTAATATTAGTTTGCACAATTCTGGGGAAATACATGATGCTGTTAGATTTTTAATAGTTCTCAACTATCCTAGTGACTGTTTCCCAATTTCTCTAATGTTGGATGGGATAAATATACTATTTATCAACTTAATCTCAAAATTATGTCTTAAAATATTCTAATCTCTTTTCCCACAGAAAATGAAGGGATAGAAACTTGGATACTATAAACTCTTATTTAAGTACTCATTATAAAAATGTTTTAAAAATTATTTCAAGCTATATATAGTCTGTAAAAATGTTCTTGTGATTTGGTTTAGAGAAGTTTATGGAAAGGACCTCAGATGTTATAGACTTATATTACAGTGCTAGGTGCAGGAATGTTTAACAATTTTTTAAATTAAGTATATCAGCAGAAAGATTCTAATGTTTATGCTCAGAGAAGTTTATGAAAAAATGTGATATGCATTACACAAGGACTGGAAAAAGCTGAATATTTTGAGAATATATATGCACAATCTGATCTAGATGTTTTAACAGCCAACTTGTACTGTGCCTATGCAAAATAGCTGCTACTTTTATTGTAAGTTCTGATCTTGGATTCCTGCCTCTGGTGGAGAAGAGTAGAACAACATTTTTGTATCTTTTCTTTTTTTTGTTTTGTTTTGTTTCCTTTTAAACAGAAAGGGTGCAATACTAAAATGACATCAAGCTATTAACCCAAAACAAAAGTATTTACCCACCTTCCTCTTTCCTATAAAACTCTTCCTTTGATATGTAAAAGCACACTTATATCTTACTCACCTGCCCTGCCTGCTGGAATTATATACTGGGTTCAATAAAAAAAAAAAAGAGAGAAGTTTTGGCTTGTGTCTGAGAGATAACAAAAAGTGAAAAGTTGCTGATTCCATTTCTCTCCTGACTGGATTGGTTCATTAATGGCTACCCTCCCTTCATTAGAACCGTCCACCTGGGGGTAGAAATTCGCATGTGTGCTGATTCATAATGTGGGAATTTATTTTAGAGTGGTACAGCCAAGAAAGAAGCATATTCCATAAAACTCCCAGTGTTAGCTATTGCAGAGTTTGGGGTTGTGAGGCTGATTTTCCTTAGTCATTGAGAACCAGGAAGTACTACCTCTACATTGCACAAGCCAATGTTACTGTCATCAGCAAAGGAAAAGATGAAGAACTCAACTCCACTTCCAATATTCATCTCTGCATTTACCAAGAAAGCATTACATCTAGGCCTTGGTGTCATTCTGTTTCCTCTCTCCTTCACTGTTTCTAGATTTCCCTCCCCTCTCTGAAACTCTAGGTTCTCAGCAGCAGCAGTAACAGTTATTGACTGACTTCAGAATTGACTTTCAGGTTAGAGCTGCACATTCCTATTTGCTGGTGGTGCGATGGAGAGAGAATTACAGAGAAGGCAGAAAGCACAGGTCTCTTTAGGGTGTAACACCCATGTGATGGCCAGAATGAGACTGTACAAGACCTTTGGGAAGAAAGGGTGTAAAAATGCACTGATTTTTTTCTTGCTCCATGAATCATTTTTCTATTAATGCAATAGTTGCTGAGTGGTGTTCTTCGTGTTTCATCTTTCATGACATTTTGGTTTCTTTTCATTGGTTTATATCCTCTGTCTCTTAGTATGGTTTCCATTGCCCAGAAAAATGCTCCAGAAATGCTTGCTGATTGGAGAATGGATGTGGCTATAAAAGGAAAGAAAAGGCTGGGTCATGTGGGTTCCTAGGAGAGAACCTGGGACTGTGGATTCTGCAGTTATTGAAGACTATAAGTTTGGAGGGGCTCTTCATTTATCTGAACAGGGAACATTTGGCAAAGCCCAGACAGAAAGGTCCATGTACTAAAGCACTCAGGATATGGTGTGTCTTTCCCGAATTAATTAGTCACCTCTGCATTTTAGAGCATGGTTGCCGGGGGCACTGCACACAGGCCTCTCTGCTTTCAGGCCTCAGCTCACTTTTCCTCTTGCAAGTCCCTGCTACTAATCCCCATCTGGACAAGAGGAATGTCAGATGGAAAGGCCAAAGCTTTCTGTCCCTTGAGTGAAGAGCTTGTAGAAAAGGTGGGTCACTCACTTAGGAATAAAGTAGCTAAGCGACTGGTAAGCCAGTTCATATCTAGGTAGCCCCATTCTGTCTGTATTTGCTTGTAACCTCTTTCTCTCCCTGACTTTGCCCCTCCTCTTTCTTCCCCATTCTGAATATAGCAAGATTAAGTGGTCGATTTATCTCCTCTGTACTGAATTTTAAAGGGTATAGCTAACTGTGTGATCATATTATTAATATTTATACCCTGTCATAGAATGTTGACAGATTAATTATGCAACATAGCATAAAAATCAGCAGGCAGTGTGGGCAAGCAATGGCAAAGTTCATATATTAATAACTTAGCGGGATGGCTGGCATGTACCTGTGATAATATGTGATCCTTGCAATCCAGTGCTCTCTGTTCACTGGCTTAAAGCTTCATTTCATCTCCACAAATCTCATGTATCTCTTTTGGCTATCCACATATCGGAACCATGCACCCTGCTTTGTGAACACTGTGGTCAGTGGTGACCACTGGTACCAGACTAGTCTACTTAGACTATCATAAAAGGAACCTCCACTTGGCCGAACACTCAATGTTCTTTGCTAGAATTTACATCATGAATGAATGATGGATAATTTTTAAATGGGGATTATAGCTGGTAATGCCCAAGACTTAGTTCTGATGCTATACTTAGTGATCACTCATGGTGGGGCTCAGGAGACCATATGGAATGCCAGAGATGACTACAAGCTAGGCAAGTACCCTACTGCTGTACTTACATTTTTTGACAGATGTATTGTGCAAGGAGTTTGATGAGTATAAAGAGGAAAAGCACGTGGATTCCAGTCCATGGGGAGCTTTTTCATGTAATGTAGGAAATGAGACTTCTATTCAGGAAAAGATTGTGTTTCAGGACCATGATCAAAGTCTTCCCCACAGTGTAGGAGACAGCACTGAGAAGTGTCTTATAGATAAATACCTGGATGTGTAGTGGAAAGGTGGGAGAAGGAGGGGAGGGCAGCCATTGGCTTCCCTAGGTTCTGTCCCCATAGGTGCCTTGACCTTTCTAAACTACTGTGGCAATGGGATTTTAATGGGGTGAAATTCCACTGCATTCTAGAAACAACTATGCTTTCACCAGCCTGGGATCTGGGTCTGCCAGAGAACTGTTTATTGAACAAATGATTTCAGTTGGTGTCAGCCACTTTTTGTAGGAATGTGTGCAGACTTACATTTAATACTACTAGCTGGGTCATAAAATGTGAAATGATACTGCATGTAGGAGAGAAGAACTTGGAAAACATCAGGGGTTGAGTCCTGAAATGGCCTGCACTCTTCTGCTTAGCTGTATTCTCACTTCTAGAGGCCTGAATTAATTTATAGACTAAAAAGAATGGCTGCATTCTGGTTAAAATATGTGGTAGGCGGGGCCTGGGAGATAGCATGGAGGTAAGGCGTTTGCCTTTCATGCAAAAGGTCATCCGTTCGAATCTCGGTGCCCCATATGGTCCCCCGTGCCTGCCAGGAGCAATTTCTGAGCATGGAGCCAGGAGTAACCCCTGAGCGCTGCCGGGTGTGACCCAAAAAAACAAAACAAAAAAAAAAATATGTGGTAGGCCTTGATTCTCTATGCCATACTGCAACTGTCTCAGGTTTTCTCTTTCTTTTTAAGATAGCAGGACACACCACAGTGCCATTGAATCTCTGCCGGATACTTGGCCTCAGCATCCCACGCACCTTAAGAAGCAGTAATGCAAGCAGCAAGAGAGAGAAATCTTTGAGCTTGAAATTTGTGCTTAGCTGCAGAGATTCTGGGCAAGTACTTGGGGGTAGTAAGCCTGCTTAGAGGGTGATGACTATGTCTAGGCTGTGTAAGTGACAGGCTTCCCTAGGTAGGCGCTGTTGCTCTTGTCTGGCTTACTTGAGTTTGTGTTTGTTTGGTGGTTCTTGAAGGCAGATGAACAGATCATTCTGTAGAGAAGTTCGCTTGAACCAATCAGTTATCAGGTCACATAACAAAAAGCAGTTGCAATCACAACATATCCAATCAATTCAGGGCTTGATATACCTTATAATCACGCAAAGCAAATAATCAAACCCAACAAGCAAGCAAAGCGTCAATGTCATCAAGCATAACTCCAACTACAAGTAGCTCTGATAGCCTGAAATCAGCATGGAAACTCCTTCATGCCAACTTCCATCACTCATTTAGATGCTTTCTAGCTGAGCTGGGATAATTTAGTTTCTGGAAGGATGGTGCTCCAGTTAACAATGTATTTTGGCTTAGTAGGGGGTCATGATCATATCAACAATTTAGCAATATCTGTGAAAGAGAAGGGGAAATGCCAACTGAATGTAGACAAGGAAGTGCTAAATAATCCCCATCATACTTTCTCCTGGATGTCACCAAAAGAAGAAACATGCAACTGATTTGGGAAACATACACAAAATATGACTTCTGCTCTCCAAACTGAATTGGGGCAAATGGTAAGCAGACAGCAAATAGAGAATATTGTAGTCAATGGTTGATTTATTTATTTGATGATGTGGGGTGTGTCTGAGTTGGTTATACCTGGTGGCCCTCTACCTTGGTTCTGGCTCTATGCTCTGGGATTCTTCTAGTGATGCTTGGGGGACCAGATGCAGTGCTGGGGATTAAATAAGAGTTGGTCAAATGCAAGGAAAGTGCCTTTACTTCTCCATGTACTGTCTCTCTGGTAACAGGACACTTTATATGTAAATTATTTGGAGTATATTCATTCTTGACTGTGTGCATAGTTCCAGAGGCATGAACACAAAGATCCTTGATCCCAGATAGCTCAGGATCAGCTGGAGAAAGAACAGCAGACATCACAGGGAGGGGAAGAAGATAGGGACATCTGAGAAAAGGAACATCAGTTATCTGAAGCCTGGGAATGAGTCTTTGACTGTCTGGATTGCTGACTCTTGTACTACAATCACAGATTTCCATCTATTCTTCTAGCTTGTTTGTTTTGGGGCTACACCATAAACTGACTTATTCCCAGCTCTGTGCATAAGGATTGCTTCTGGTCAGGCTAAAGGAACTATATGTGGTTCTAGCAACTGAACAACTTGCCAACTCAGGTTGTCAAGTCATGTGCCCTGCCCACTGTGCTATTGTTCTGTCCTTCATCCATTATTGTTCTCTCCCAAGGAGTTGCAGGGATAACTCTTAGCTCTGCTTGGCCACAGTTATTTGTGTCCATCCTAGTCTGAGAAGCCTGGGTGTCCCTTGGTGTCTTCCATTTTCTGAAGCAATGGCTCACCTCATTGTTTTTAGGCTCTATTGTCTATTTTTATTGGCTGTAGCACTTATTATGGGTTAGCCACATCATTGTGGCTTGGTGTAAGGTATTTGGAGAGGTAATTCAGTGCTTTTAAGCCATTAGAATGTCATTTAGTACATTAGTAATGAGTTAATAGAGTTAGAAAGAGTGAGGCCTTATTTCAGCCTGTGTGGAATCAGAACAGCAGGAATGGGGGAGGAGGCTACATGCTTGGAACTGCATTTGTATATGTCAGAAAACATTTGAAAAGGTTCCTTATTAAAAACCTATACTCCAGCAAAACTTAGCCTAGAGAGTCCAGAGTCTACACAAAATAACTCTCATGGGAAAATATTTTATAACATGGTACAAAATTTATCCAGAAAGAGTTTGTGCTGTTTTTGACTTTGGGTCAAAAATCTTTACTTAAAATAGAGCACTGGGACTAGAGAGATAGTACAGTGGTTAGGTGTTTGTCTTGAACAAACTGACCCAGGTCCAATCACCAGCACTAATTCCTGTTACTACATGAGTTTTTTTTGTTATTGTTATTGTTGGGAGCTATATCCCGTGGTGTTTAGTGTCTTGTATCTGCACTGACGGATCACTCCTGGCTGTTCTAGGGTGCAATATGAGATGCAATGGATTGAAATTAGGTCGGCTGTGTGCGCATATGCTGTGTACCCCTATTGGCCCTACCTTGGATTCCCCTGGTTACTGCCATGAGAAATACCTGAGCACTGTGCTAGGGTAAGCCCTAATAGAAACTTTGCTTCCTTTCTCTTTATGCTCAATTAAAATATGCATATGAGATTAACTGCCTATTCTGAGCTCACTGGATGATTGGTAAGTCATTTCCAAGTAGGTTCAGATAAGTGGAATATTTTAACCTGAATCAGGACCATCACAGAGTAAGGTGATGGTTGATGGGAGTAGTAAGGGTGACACCAGAAAAGGGAAGCTGCAAAGGAGTGGTAAAGGATCCCTGGAGAATGGGCTGGGAATGAATCCATAGAACTGTGCTCTGGACCCACTGTCTCAAGCAAAGGAACCGGTCTAATAAGGCGAGGTCTTTCATGTAGGATTCACCATAGGGTCATGGTCAGGAAGGTTAATTATGAGGCAGGAAGATGCCCAACAGGAGATGGAATCTCCATTGTTGCTGCTTTTGTATCAACATCTTGGGAACCTGTGTACAGAACTCGCCTCTGATGGGCACATTGGCAGCCCACTTGGCACCCCAAGACGCGGCAGGTTAATGTTGCACTGCCAGCCCTCCAGACTGAGGCAATCAGAAACTCTGCTTGAGAGAAATAAAATGAAATGTGGTGGGGAGGAGCGGGGGCACCTGCGGTAGGCATTTCAGAGACTGGCAAAGTCGACCGCTTTGCAAGGCAGTATTAGCAGAGTGGCTGAAGGGTGCCTGCCACGCCGAGATTAATCCCCTTTTTGTTTTCTTTCGGGTCTATCACGGCTTTGCTGAGTGGAAGAATTTCTCTTGGCTGCTTTCCTAGAAGGGAGCCACAGGCTGAGTGCAGAGGACTTGTCATTGCATGTCACTGCTCAGCATGCCAAGGCAGCTGTCTGTCTGTCTCTCTGCTGCTCTGGGGCTCTTGTCTGTTCCTGCCAATCAAACCCCCATTCTGTCCTGGTTTCTCTGTGATTTGTCTCCATGTCCTGAATTCTTCATTTCCATCAGATTAGGAGGACCTAGCGATCTCTAATACCTGGGCCCTCAAAGGTGTTTCTCTTCCTTTTTCTCTGCTCATCAAATCTGACTTTCAACATTGCCATTAAGCATTGAGAGAGGAATTGAGCTGGGCTTTGATCACGCTCTGGCTTTCAGCCCTACAAGGAAGGCAAGTGTCTCTTGCAAATTAGCTAATGCTGCAGGAAAACTCCTTCCGGTAACATTTTGCAATGTGTAGTCTTTCGTTTGCTTTGCACGGCCTTCAGTGTTCATGGTCCTGGAGTGGGGTCATTTTCATCCATAAAGTGATAATCATTGTGTTCCTGTAGAAAGCAGGCAGCAGAGGGCATGTTCTGAGTGGACAGGGGAGGAACAGAGAGGTAGGAGAGTCCTGAAGGCTGGATGAGCAGATCTGCCCTCTTGTGGGGGAGCTGGATAGTTAGGTGTCAGTCCAGCACTCTACTCAGGACCTGAAGCTGTGACTTCCCAGAGGGAGGGACTAATTTTCTGAAAGGAGGGACTATGACTTCCAGAGACAGGGACTACTCCTAGTGAGGGTCAGTGACTTCGTGGAGGAAAGGACTACAACTTACTGAGGAACAGATTGTGACTTCCTGGAAGGAGGGACAATGATTTCCTTTGGGAGGGACTGTCACTTCCTGATGGGGGATTGTGACATCCTAAAGAAAGGGACAGTGACTTCCTGAGGGAGGGACTATGACTCCCTAAAATGGAGGGACTATGGCCACTGAGGTGGAGCTAACTTCCTGAAGGGGAAAATATGAATACCTGAGATAAGAGCTGTAATTCCTGGAGAAATGACACATTTTTTAAAAATTTCACACAAAGTTATCTGTTATCTGCCACTGCAAATCCTATTCCTGCCATAAGGACTCTATGCTGTGCTGTTAGCTGTCTTCCCAGCACATTGCTTCTTAGGACCCACCCTGTGGTGTACACA
>PVKC010032586.1:0-14210 GCA_004027635.1 Crocidura indochinensis | reverse complement strand
TTCTTAAAGATCTCAGAATGATTTTAAGACATACTAACAAATCTTTAAACTCCTTGATAATAGTCAAAAGTAATATTAAAACTCTGATATTAGTTCCCAAGTCAGGATTTATTCTAAAATAGTATAATTAAGATCTCTGAAAAATCTGCTAATCTATAGAGAACACTAGAGATTACAATAAAAGTCAAAAGTTTCAAGAGTATCAAAATACAGAAAAAAATTTGAATAGCATTTATTAAACTTAAACTAAAATACTTGTTGTGTTTTACCTTGTCCTTTGCACATGCATTCCCCTAAAAAGCTAATAAATTTAAAAATATAAAACTATTTAAATTAGCTGCCTATTAGCTACTCAAGAGATTTTATCAGGAATAGAGTTTTCCAAAGTTTCAATTCTGAAAATACTCACAGCTTCTGACCAGTATAACAGCTATATAAAAACATCAACATTTAACATCTAATTTATTATACATTAAATAAAACTCACATAATGTAAAGACTTATATCCAGAATTTGTAAAAAAAATACATTGGGAATATGCCATAATCATATATGATTTGTGATAAGCCATAAGATTGTCAAAAATATGAGAAGTGTTGAGAAAAATTCTAAGATATAGTAGAGTATGAGGAAACTTGCCCTTTGTGTGGCTAACCTGTGTTTCTCCAGCACCATCTGTGTTCTCCTGAATACCACTAATTATACCAAAATACAGAGTCTGGAGTAAGCACTAAAACCAGCTCAGTAAAACACATACAATCACACAAATTTTAAGACCAAGATCTGGGGGGCTGGGCGGTGGCGCTGGAGATAAGGTGCCTGCGCTAACCTAGGACGGACCGCGGTTCGATCCCCATAGCCAGGAGTAACCCCTGAGCGTCAACAGGTGTGACCCAAAAACCAAAAAAAAAAAAAAAAAAAGACCAAGATCTGGGCATCAAATGTTGATATGAAATTAGGAGAAGCTCCAACTTAGGGTAATGTAGGGTAATGTTCAGAATTTGATTAGGCCACCAGCATTGGGGAAAAGTAAGATCCCCTTAAATAGAACATGTATAAAAAAGAATCTTTAGAATAATTTCAAGTTTTTAATTGAGATATATGATAAAATTTAACAGGAAATATACTTTTAAATGGTCAGATTTGACATCACTATTAATTTTAAATATAGATGCATTTGAAAATCATTTGTTAAATATATCTCTGTAATTTTAATATATAAAGGCAATTTATGTGTGTTGGTTGGGGACCGGTGAGGCTTTTCTCAGCTCGGCATGGCTCCTGCATCCTTTATGGCCTGGCAGGTCTGAAGGTTGCAGGGTGATGGCAGAGAAGTTCACAAAGCAGTCAAATAAAGTTCCAGGAGTTAGCCAGCTTTATTTCAATGTCCTAACCACTATGTACATTTCCTCACATGGCTTCTATGCTAAGCCTTTTCCAAGCAGCTTTTTCCCCTTCTCTGCTCTTCTCTGACTTTCTCTGCCTCTGTCTCCACATATCTCTATTTAAATAGGATCAGAGGTGGAAAAGGATCCTATACATAGAACTTACCTCCTAATTTATCCCTGAGGACAACATAGTATTGTTCAATATATGATATTGGTCAATTAATCACTGTCTGCTGGGGCCTCAACTCCCTGAGGCACTCAATATTTCAAGGAAGTGAGGAAAGTTAAAGTGGAGATTAAAGAAAAATAAGTTAAAGTGCATTGAACTATTTAGATGATCATGAATATGTCTCAAAAATATAGATATATGCATCTCTCCTCTCACTTTTATTATAAAAATTGTGGAGAAAGCTATTTTTGAGAGGAGACTGAACTATTATTTGTCATATTTTTAGGTAATAACTTCATAATGTAGTATGGGTGATTGTCACAATTTAATATTATAAACCTTATCAAAAATCTCCAACTTTATTCATTAGAATTTATACCACTAATTTTTTTTTTTTTGGTTTTTGGGTCACACCCGGCAGTGCTCAGGGGTTACTCTTGGCTCCATGCTCAGAAATTGCTCCTGGCAGGCATGGGGGACCATATGGGGCACCGGGATTCAAACCGATGACCTTTTGCATGAAAGGCAAACACCTTACCTCCATGCTATCTCCAGGGCCCCTATACCACTAAATTAAATAAATTAAAGTTCACTGTTACAGTAAAATAGCAAAAAAGGCTATTGTAATGCTTTTTTAAACATATTTTTATAAAAGACTCTGACCAAGGCATATTTGTGATTATTAATTTTTCTCACCTGATAATTTCTTAATCCTATTCGTCTGAAAAATTCCTTGATATCATATGGCTTCACATTAATATTTTATTATAATTCATGTCAGTACTATCATATGTACCTGGTGATAATATTTCAAGAAACCTGGAGAGACAAAACAGAGATAAGGGGAAAAATTTGGGAAAGAGCATTAAACTACTGAATGTGTCTTTGTTTGTATTTTAAATGATATTTCCATGTACATGACTCCTGATTTTAATGTCATATTATGATATTATGAACATAACCCTTTGAATAAAGCAAGTATGTGCCAATATCATAGTTTATATTATGGATATAAGCCTTTTAGATAAAGTAATTCCAAAAAGGGACTGTGGATAGATCCTTTGGTGTCCCTAATGGTCCCCCAAGCCAGGAGCAATTTCTGAGTGCATAGCCACAAGTAACCCCTGAGTGTCACTGGTTGTGGTCCAAAAGCAAAAACAAAATGAAACAAAACAAAACCTCATCAAGTCAAGTGACCAGATCTAAATACCCAAGCCAAAGTCAATGACAATAGAATCAAGAGACCCAAACTATAACAAAATAAATATAAAATGAACCTTTCATACTGGTAGTCCTGGGAGTTAGAGGTGGAGCTATGGGATGCATTCGGGGAATATTAGTGGAGGGAGGTCAACACTGGTGGTGGGAATGGCCATAATTCACTCTCACCAAATGCCTGAAATACAACTGTGAAAGACTTGTAATTTACAATGGTCTGAATTAAAAAACAACAACAACAACAACCAAAACTCCTTGCGTTGTTTTCAGGAATATTATGATTTCTATTTGTAGTGGTACAAAGAATTAATCAGCTGCATTATATTCTAAATAGTTAATGAAATATATACATGTACATATTTATATGGATGTGTCATGTATATATTTTTATATATGTTTGAGAAAAACAAAGGTTGATCCTCTCTTATTTTTGTGTATCTGAGAATCTGTCGTGGATAATAAATATAGCGGGTATGTTTACTCCTCCATTCCCTTCTGTTTATAAGAATTAGAGAAATAAAAAATACAGGTGAAAGATGAGGTACAAAATAATTTAAATCAAAGGGGAAAGAAAATGAAACAAAAATGAAAGAAAATATGCTAGGGCTTATGTTCTACCAAAGGTATAGAAAAAGTCAGAAAAGTTTTTATCCTGATTATGTGTAAAGAGACGGTCATAATAATAATAAATATAACGGAGCATATTCACATCAGGAGATAAACAGCAGGTCAGTTTGTTTAACATAAATTCATTTTAATAATGATGAAGGGGAACATTTTTCAACTCGGGCCCTGACTGTGGAAATTGAATGTTTTCCCATAGTCATTGAGTCTTTTCTAGGTCTTTTGTTTTCCTGCCATAAACACAGATGTGTATGTGAGGTTCAATGGCCTATTGAAACATTCCCCTAATAAGTATAGATATCTTTGATAGAAAGGTGCCCTATTCTTGATTCCTGAGCTCCTGGAAAAGTGTCAGTCACATTATGACCGCAATCAAAAATAAATAGTATAAAATAAATTATTATTTAATATTACTTTGTTCTCTTTATTTAGATGTTTGGTGATGTTATGACCAAAACTATGCATTGGTATACTTGGTTCATGTTTGTAAAATTAATTAGCATATTGTTATACTTATTTTCATACATGATATGTTACTTAAAGTTGCAGGTGCTGGGCCAGAGAGATTATCTGCTCAAGGAGCTGAGCTTTGCAAGTGGAAGATCCTTGGTATCACTGACAATTGCTAGGAGAAACTGGCACAGAGCAAGAAAAATCTCTGAACACTGCAGGGGGCACCTCAAAACAAAATAAACAAAAAGTTACCATTTCTAATATCCCATCATTGACATTATCTGAGAAATCCAGTATTGCATTTGGTGGGAGGTCATATGCAGATAGCTAAGTTTGAAAGTGACATTCCCAGGAGTCATGCTCAGGCAAAAACTGATATGCATTCACTTCCTGTTTACAGATGGTTTATGTTAGGATTAAAAGATGGGGTGCTCTAATAAAACCCAAAGTCAAGGATAGCAGAACCAGGATCTGCAAGTTATATACAAAGGGGACCAGTTACACTAGCAGCCTCGGGGGGCAAACTGGGGAAGTATGAGATGCATGCTGGGAACAGGAACGAAGGAAGGTCAACACTGGTGGTGGGGGCATGTCCTAATTCACCGTCACTATGTACCTTAAATATCAGTGTAAAAGATTTGTAATTCAAATGGTTCTCTATTGAAATTAGTAAAAAAAGAATAAGAAAAATAGTGTTTAAAGAGTGATAATAAAAGATGGGGTACTCTAAATAAAGCATCAGAGATTGGATAAATTGTGTTGACTAATACATATCAGGAAAAAAATAGACTTATGGGACTGCTTTAATAAGCATTCACTATAATTTTTGGTATCCCTTGTCCCAAAGATACATCAAGAAACCAAAACCTTAAGGAATTGTTCTTTCAAGTACTGTGGTCAGTTAATACAAGGAACCTCAGAGAGCTGCTCCTCAGAAAGAATTTTTTTTTTTGATTGGAAATCAACTTTTTAATAGTTTTGAAATATATAAATTTTTTTTCATTTTTTTTATTTTAACACCTTAATTACATACATAATTGTGTTTGGATTTCAGTCACGTAAAGAACACCACCCATCACCAGTGCAACATTCCCATCACCATTGTCCCAAATCTCCCTCCTCCCACCCACCCCCCGCCTGTACTCTGGACAGGCTCTCCATTTCCCTCATATATTCTCATTATTAGGACAGTTCAAAATGTAGTTATTTCTCTAACTAAACTCATCACTATTTGTGGTGAGCTTCATGAGGTGGGCTGGAACTTCCAGCTCTTTTCTCTTTTGTGTCTGAAAATTATTGTTATTTCAAGAATGTCTTTCATTTTTCTTAAAACCCATAGATGAGAAAGAATTTTTAAAAAACTGTTTAGCAACTACTTTATGAAAGGATGCTTGGCAAACATCAGACACCCACTATACATTACTGTAACATTAAAAGGGCTGTTAACCATTTATATAAGTATATCCAAATGCATAAAACACTTTCTGCCAGATCTTCCACTATGACATTGGAGGTTAATTTACTTAAACTTTTTTTCTAGGTTTTTTTATTTAAAGAAAATGTGTCACATAGTTGACATAACTGACCATAATACATTTGTTTCATTGCTTAAACCTAAGATTCTCCAGGATTCCACTTCACATTTAAAGAATGACTTAAAGGTTCAAAACTACTTAACAATAGCTCATGATTCCTAACTCCAGTGTCCACATTCTTAAGCTCTTTCTATTCTATTACTTCTTAAAAGTGTGTCTGTCACATGTGAGTAGGACAACCATTCTTGAGATAAAATAAAATGATATAAGGGAAAAACATTGAGCTACTAAAGTATTTCATTATCTCATTTTACTACATTTATTGAGCTTTTTAAACTTTCATCTTATGAATAAGAATCATAAATCAAGAATCATGGCCTCAATTTCACTAAAACTTGGAAGATTAAAAATATCACTTTAAACATGAAAGTCAAAGTCTTAGCAATTTAGCACAGGTAATGAAGGTTTGGAAACAGAGTTTTTCAAAAGTCTGTTATCTTGTTAAAAATTCAGGAACTTCAGGACCGCAATGGTATCAAATGATTCTTTTGTTATATATTCAAAGATTCAGACTTTTTCCCTAAAGCATGTGATGTCACCAACAACATGTCATTTCAGATCCCTTATCACAATATTGAATAGAATCACATAATTGGAAAGTAAGTCAAACATAACCATATTAACCTATGATGGTAAAATCAGATGCTACTGCAAATTCAGTCCATTTCACTTTACAAAAGATTTATAGTCTCATAAAAGATATAGATGAAGAAGCCTCTGAAAAGAGAGTGATAACAATGGAAGCCTCTGAAAAGAGAGTGATAACGATGCACTCCAGAGACTGCAGAGATCAGTTGGCTTTCATCCACTCAAAAGGAAAAAATGTGAAAACTAAGACATTTTGCTGGGTTGACTTTCAAATCAAGCAAATATCATACACTGGTAGACTTTAAATGTTAATTTCATCTTGCTATTAAATATAAATACATCAATGGATTATTAGATCTAATAGTTTAGTTGTGAACAATAATGTTTCATTAGGTAGGAAGCTATATTTTGAGCATACTACCTCCAAATGTTAATTGATGTCACTTTAGGTAGGACAGATTATAGAATGATACTAAAGCATATTAATTTATAATATCTTGGTTCTTTGCCTCAAAAGAATTACCATCAGGGATTTTATGCTACATTTTCTTAATATAATATTCATGTGGTAAGCAGAAAATATAGTTGAAATCTAGAAAGCACACTTGGATGAGGACTTCAAGGAAATACACTTCCTTAAGGCTATTTCCATAAGTGAAATATCTGTCTAATCACTGATATTCATTGGCAAATATGCCAGGCAGAGTCATGAAAAGTCAATTCAGAGGAGAATTTAAAATCAACCACTAAGGGCCCGGAGATAGCACAGCGGTGTTTGCCTTGCAAGCAGCCGATCCAGGATCAAGGTGGTTGGTTGAATTCCGGCTTCCCATATGGTCCCCCATGGCTGCCAGGAACTATTTCTGAGCAGACAGCTAGGAGTAATCCCTGAGCAACGTCAGGTGTGACCCAAAAAACCCCTAAAAAATAAAATCAACCACTATGAGGAAGAGACAATGCAAGCAGTACTATGATGGAATTTAATTATAGTGCAACCTCAGAGCAACATGATAGTTTTAAATAAGAGAGAAAGGTTACTTTCTCTAGAAAGTAACAGATACTTTCTATGTTATTATTGTTCTCACAGAAAAAAAAACATACCAGTGTTTATGGATATAAAGAAAAATGAGGATTTTTCTGAGATATACATACATATGTATTATATGGTATGCATTTTTCAGATTCCATGTATTTAAAAAATGTCATAAAATGGGCTGGAGAGATAGCATGGAGCTAAGGCATTTGCCTTGCATGCAAAAATATGGTGGTGAACCATATGGGATGTCAAGATTCGAACCGCTGTCCTTCTTGTGTTGGTTGCATGCAAGGCAAACGCCTTACTGCTGTGCTATCGCTCTGACCCCAGGGCTCATAGAGTTCAATGTGAAATTATTCCTCAGATATTCTGGTTGGATTTCTGCTGGGCTGCTGTGTCTGTGAGAATTCAATTATTTTATTGTTTGTATTGTGCCTCCTTCTCAAAGAATGTCTAATAACCAAACATTTTTCTTAAATATAATAACACAGTCTATTATTTTATTAACTAATCAGGGGCTGGAGCAGTGATTCAAGAACTAATCAGTTGTAAATGTGTTGCATACTAGTACATATAAATTCCATTACTAACTGAAACTTTAGTGTGTTTTTTTTTTGAGCAGGAGTTGATTTTCCAAAAACTTTTCAATATTTAGTTCACTGTATTGATTTTATTATATATTTTAGTACAAAATACAGCAGATCTATGAAGAAATATGAATCCCTTCATGTTCTTTCCCTAGATTGCTACCTAAAATGAGCTACATTCTTTCAATTATTAGACTACTAGTAGAAATAGTAATAGTTAAGACTTACACCTATGCAAGCAGAGTCACTCACAGTGGGGCTCAGGGACTTTTTGTGGTGTCAGGGGTCAAACCTGAGTCAGCTGTGTGCAAAATAAGTGCCTTCCTCTCTGTACTAATCTATCAGATCCACTAGAAGAACTATTTTTAAGTATTACATGTCTTAATATATCTTGCAGTATTTTAGGTTTAGTGATAACAATAAACCTGATGAGAAATCTGAACTCTTTAAAATAACAATTCATTGAAGAGTCAAGGCACTTTTAGGATAAATTATCTAATATAATTAAGATGATAATCTAAATAGCTGAAATAAAAATGTATTTTAGTCAAAGTGAAATATCAAATCAATTAAATAAATTTCTCTGCCATACAACAGATTTGCTGGTGTACATGGCAAATTTGAAACTCATTAGAGAAGGAAAACAAATTCTGACTTTCTTTAAAAAGGAAATATTTTAAATGGAGTACCATTCTATTTTTAGAAACTTCTGTGAAAAAGTAGAAAGCATTCTCCTAGAATGACTTAAGAGTGCTTTTTCAGCTGAGATATGTCATCAGATCTCACCCACTCTATAGTCCATCCAAAATTCTAATACTCAGAATCACCTAGTGAAAATTTTCTCTTCTTTTGAAAAAGCAAAATATGTAGGAGCCAAATTGAAATAAAAGTAAAAATCCATATAAGGTAATTCTTTAGTATTCTTACAGATTTAAGATCTCTCTTGGGGCCAGAGCTGTGGCGCAAGTGGTAGGACCTTTGCCTTGCATGCACTAATCTAGGAGGAATCGAGATTTGATATTCAACAGTCCATATGGTCCCCCAAGCCAGGAGTGATTTCTGAGTGCATAGCCTGGCGTAACCACTGAAAAAAGTCCTCTCTCAAGAGTTTTAATATCTTTACTTGCATCGCTAGCAAGGCTCCAGTATCCCAATGATTAAGTGGTATTAGAATAATGTCTAGATAATCATAGTAGAAGTCATAAAACTGAACAATTATCAGTTAGAGAGCTGAAGAATATTATGATAGAGTATTTTACCTTTCATCATTAAGGTTCTCAGGCTTCTAATACTGCCTTGTTTATTCACAGATGATAGTCTGATGTTTGCGAATTAAGAAAATTTAATAAAAATGCAAAAGACTTTAATACATGACTTTTCTGAAATTATAACCACATTTGATTCATGGCTATTACCAAATTAATTTTCAAATAAAAAAATGCTAGTTTCTTGGGGTCAGAGAGATAACAAAGCATTAGGGCATTTACCTTGCACACAGCTGATCCAGGATGGACTATGGTTAGGATGCTGGCATCCCATGTGGTCCCCATGCCAGGAATGATTTCTGAGCACTGAGACAGGAGTAACTCCTGAGCGCCACAGGGTATGACCCAAAAATACAAAAAAATACAAAACTTAGTTTCTGTCTCCAATGATAGACATATGTTAATTTGTGCTTGACTCTTAGTATACCATACCCATAGATGATGTAGATTGTATTTGGCTTTATATCATGAATATTTCAAAAGACATCCAAATTTCATTACCTCTATGATGTTTTATTGACTTGTATACTGACATTTACCTTATATCATAAACAAAACTTATAAATAATGCTGGAGATATAGTAATAGGTAGGCTACTTGCCTTATAAAAACCCTGCATTGAATGGAGGTTTGGCATCACAATAGCACCACACATGGTTTCTTGACCATAATCAAACGACCCCCAAGTATTAAATTAGAAGTTTGGAGGTGCATTCTACAAAACAAATGACAAAACCAAAATAAGACAAGTATAAAATCATTTGGGAATCATGTTTTTATAATAGGAAATAAATTACTGCTTTAATATACCCTTTGAATAAACGTTGTAATAGATAGTATATCAGAACAATATTAGTGAAATAATTTTTATTAAAAAAGTAAAAATCAATTTACATAGTTAACATCACAATTGCATCCATGTTCCTTAGTAAGATTGGTCTGTAATTTTCTTTCTCAGTGGTGTCTTTGTCAGCTTTGGGAATGGATGTGATATTAGCCTCATTAAAAGAGTTAGGGTTGATTCTTGTCTTTTCAATGTTTTGGAAAAGCATGAGGATCAATGGTAATGCTTCTCAGAATGTTTGTTAGAATTCACCTATAAAACCATCTGGTCCTGGACTTTTGTTCTGGGAAGTTTCATAATTGCTGTTTTAATTGCCTTAGATGTGAATGGTCTATCTATGCTTTCGACAACCTCCTTATAAGTCTTGGAAGATTTTTTTTTTGTTTTGTTTTGTTTTTGGGTCACACCCGGAAGTGCTCAGGGGTTACTCCTGGCTCCATGCTCAGAAATTGCTCCTGGCAGGCATGAGGGACCATATGGGGCACCGGGATTCAAACCGATGACCTTTTGCATGAAAGGCAAACGCCTTACCTCCATGCTATCTCCCGGGCCCCGGAAGATGATTTTTTTCCAGAAACCTGTCTATTACTTCTGTGTTCTCTGAATTAACTGAGTACTCTTATTTAGAATAAGCCCTCATGATGTCTTTGATTTCTTTAGGTTCTGTGATAATTTCTCTCCTTTCATTTATGATCTCATTTATTAGGGTGTTTTTCTTTTATTTGGTGAGTCTTACCACAACTTTATCTATTTTGTTTATTCTTTCAAAGATACAGCTCATGGGCTCCTTGATTTTTTTTGTATTGTTTTTGGTTATTTTTGTTTGTTTCAATGTTATTTATTTCTGCTCTGGTTTTTATTATTTCTTGTTTTCTGCTTGTGTTTGGGTTTCTTTGCTGCTGTTTTTCTAGGTCCTTATGGTGTTCCTTTAAGCTGTTCATTTTTTCATTTTGCTCTTTCTTAACATAGACCTGTATTGTTATAAATTTCCCCCTGACTACTGCTTTTGCTATATTCCATAGATTTGGACAATTTGTCTCTTAATAATCATTCATCTCGGGGGCCGGGTGGTGGCGTTGGAGGTAAGGTGCCTGCCTTGCCTGAGCTTGCCTAGGACAGACACGGTTCGATCCCCCGGTTCCCATATGGTCCCTCAAGCCAGGAGCGACTTCTGAGCGCATAGCCTGGAGTAACCCCTGAGCGTCACTGGGTGTGGCCCACCCCCCCCCCAAATATCATTCATTTCAAGGAATCATTTCATTTCTCATTTGATTTCATTTCTCATTTGCCTTTGATCCAACTGTTGTTGAACAACATGTTTTTCATCTCCTGGGTTGGATTTTTTTTCACAGCTTCTTTTTACAGTCAGTCTTGACCTCTGTTGCATTGTGATCTGATAGTGCTTCTTATGATCCTTATAATTGTGACTTTGTGTAAGTTAGATTTATATCCTAAAGCATGGTCAAATCTTGAGAAGAATATATATTCTGCTTTCTGTGAGTGGAGGGCCCAATATAAGTCCATTAGTCTAGTTTCTTATTTAGGGCTCTTATGTCTTTGTTAGTTTTCTGCCTAGTGGATCTGTCTAATGGTGATAGTGGTATGTTGGTCTCTTACTACTATCACATTTCGTTCCATATGTTTCTCCAGTTTTGCAAGCAAATGCCTTACATATTTTTCTGGCTCTACATTTGGTCCATAAATATCGATCAGAGTTAGTATTTCTTGGTCTAAGGTTCCTATGATCAATAAGAAATGACCCTCTTACTCTGAGGTTTTCTTTTCTTGAGGTTGAATGTAATTTGATCTGAAAAAAAAAAAGAATGACTTCCAGTTATTTCTTGTTTTCCATTGGCTTCAGTAATTGATTTCTATCCTTTTTATACTAGGTCTGTGTCTATCATGTCGTTTTAGGTGTTTCTTGAAGGCAGCACATATAAGGTTTTTGTTTTCTGATCCAATACTCTACTCTGTGTCTTTTAAAGGGGGAGTTTAGTCTGTTGATATTTGAGGAGATTATTGACAGAGAGGGTTGTTGTGTCATTATATTATGTAGGGTTGTTGTTGTTTCAATTAAGTGTTTGGAATGTGTAATTCATGTCTCAGTAGTTCATATAGAGAAGATTTGATTAGCGCAAATAGTGTGAGTTCTTTTTTGTCTGAAAATGTTTCAGTCTTCCATCTCATATGAATGAGAGTTTGAAATATATATTAAAAATTACTTACATTTAAATAAACAAAGAACACTTAAACTGAATAACAATAAAGATGCGACTCAATTTAAAAATGAAAATGCATTCTGAACTGACACCAAGGAAGACATACAACATATGGCAAATGAGATGTGAAAACAAATGTCACATTACAGCAACAATTAGATAATATGAAATCAATTATTGTGAATTGTAACGTAAAACAATATGAACAATTGAAAGATGGTCTAGCAATTTCTTAAGCAATTAAATATAATCCTGCCATATAAACTGATAACCATACTCAGAGATATTTACATAAATAAACTGAGAATTTATGTCTACACAAAACACTGCATAGTGATATTTTAAGCAAATTTATTCATAGTTACTAAGCAATCAAGATACACTTGAATAGTTAAATTGAATAAATAAACTATGACATATCTATATAACACAGTACTTAGTAATATATAGAAATGAACTAACAAGCTATAAAAAGTAAGAAGGGGAACATTAATGTATATTGCTAAGGAAAAGAAGTCAGCCACCATATGGTTGTGAACATTTAATCTTCCAGAAAAGGCAAAACTGTAAACACTATGTAAATTTGGCCATTTTCCAGGGTTTAGGAGAAGAGAGTAAAGCATGTATTTGGTCAACTATAAAGGCAGTTAGGTCAGTTAACTCTTGAATAAATTATTATAAACATATAATAATAAATGTTAGGTAATTCTTTTTAAACATGTTCCTAACTAATGCAAGATATATATAGAACTACAAGAGACCAAGGACATATGGCACTCCATTCATTCTAAGTTTGCTTTCTTTCTTTTAAGTAAAATTATTTTATTTAAAGAAATTGACTCAGAGAAATGTAAGAGGAGAAAGAAGAAAAGTAGAGTAAGATAGAGAAATGTACTTGAAGAAACATGGGCACTGCAGAGTGAAAAAAACTCAACTTTTCCATTAAATCTAAAACCATTTTGAAAAATGAAGTTCATGAATTATAAAAAAATACATTTTATTTTAAAATAATTAATACAAAAATAAAAATAAAATGCAAAACAAAACTAATTCAAATTATTTCAAGATTTTCTTAAAGACTAAATGAAACAAATTATAAATAATGGAAAATTAAAATTTTATAATGCTACAATGCACACTCCATTTAGCCATTTTTAGGTAGGTATATGCATATATGTTTATTCATAGTTGTGTACAATTTTAGCTGACAAATCGTTTATATTACCACTACCAAAATCACAAGCCATATTACTGAAATACTAACTGTACCTCTTTTCCATATTAACTGAGCCCTTTACCTCTCTTTCTTCCCTATCCTCTGCCAAGTATCAATCAATTATTGCTGCTCTGGTTTTGCTATTCCTACATTTTATAGAAATGATATCCTGCATTATGAAATCTTTGGGGATAGTTCTTACCTGTGTCAATACTTATTTTAGTGGGTTAGTCATAATGCATTATAAAGAGAGATACTATAGAATTAATTTAGCCCTTCAAGTCTAAAGCACATTTATATCTTTGGGATTTTTATTGTGGATCAAAACTATTTGGCAGGGGCTGGAGAAAGAGCACAGCGGTAGGGCATTTGCCTTGTAAGTGGACCATCCAAGACCAAAGGTGATCTGAATTCTGGCATCCCATATGGTCCCCCTTGCCTGCCAGGAGCGATTTCTGAGCAGATAGCCAAGACTAACCTCTAAACATAGCCAGATGTGGCCACAAAAAAATAAAACTGTTTGGCATGAAGGACGCCCGACCCAGCCCCCAGCCTCTAGCATTGAATGGCCCCCTGAGGGACATGTGAGACTAAAAGAAGAATTCCCCCACGAAAGAGCTGGGAGTTGTCTCTAAATTTTGGTTCCCCTACTCCCAATCAAAATTAAACTAGAATTTTGTTGTTACAAATAAATATGTATATAAAATATATTGTACAGGTGTTGTGAGGAAAAATATAACATGAACAATTTGCTTTTGTTATATATTTGTTCATTTATATCTGTGAACATTATTTAGGACTATAATATCTGGGTTATATAGCATTTATTTAAATCTAAATTAAAATTCTCAACTATTTTCATGTGACTATATGATATACAATAAAATATAGTTTTAATTTTAATTTCAGTTATTTTAAGACTATCTTTATATATTGATATCCATGTTTTACACATTTTAAATGTGTGAGTTTTTTTGTTTGTTTGTTTGGGTTTTTTTTTTTTTTTTT
>PVKC010032585.1:0-14203 GCA_004027635.1 Crocidura indochinensis | reverse complement strand
CCCCCGGACTTTTTGGCAGTAACAGGACACTGCCATTGGCAAGTTCTGGGGACACTCACTCCAAGACAGACTTCATTCCTGGGTCATTCTTGAGCAAATTCCTAGTGACCTCAACAAGAATGGGGGGGGGGCTGATCAGAGGAGGAAATTCATCCCATTTCCTCCATGATCCTGCTGTTCTCTAAGCAAAAGTATCCCAGTTCTTTGGGCTACCACCAAGACTGTCCCAGACAACCAGGGACCTATCTTGCCTAGCTCTTAAACAAAACCAAGAACAAAAACCAAGACCTCACTGACAATGAAACGCAGGGTCTTCCTTTTGGATGTGGGAGAAAGCAGAACAGGGCAGTGTCCTCTGGGACTGGGGCACAAAGCAATTCATGCTGGGTTCCGACTCTCAGTGAAAGCACTTATATGCCCACAAACTTCAGCAGAGAAGTCCTGACGGCCAGTTTCCATGGTGTCAAGATTTCCATGATGGCCTGTTTTCAGCTGCCCAGCATTACACAGGGACCTATGCTCTGAAGCATGAAGCCAAGCATGCAGGCCCACATACCCACAGAGGGTGTCTCCTTCCCTTCCTGCAGCTGGTGCAGTGATGCAGTTTCACCTAGATCTAGGAAAGGGCAACAGCAGCAATAGAAGCACTTTCTCCATTGTGAGCACCCCCCGGTCAATGAAGGGGTCCGGCACAAAATTCTGTGCCCTTAACTCCCCACCCTACTTGTACGAACACTGGGTTTCACCTCCACTGCAAATCCCACCCAGAGGGTATCTTGCTTAGAGGCCCGGGATGATGGGCAGGAAGGAAGACAGTGTTACACTCTGGTCATTGATACCCTTAGTTCTTGCGTTCATCTCCCCAAGGAGCAGTTCTGGTCTTCCTGCTCTCTCTTCTCTCCCCAGAAAGGCAGGTCCACCTCTGACGGTAAGTGGAGATCTGCTCTCCACTTCCACATCCCATCAGGACTAATGGGAGCAGCTGGACAAGACTGGGAAATTGACCTTCCACAAATAGATAAAATCTGAAAGCACCTACTGGGCCAGGGCCATCATGGCAGTTAGCAAAGCCCTTCAGGCTTGTTTATACAATACAACTGGATAAGCTCATGAGAAGATCTGAGTCTACAGAAGCTCCCCTCTAGTCCTCTCCATGTACCCTACACCTCCATTAAGCATTCAAGTTTCAGGGGGCCAGAGCAATAGCACAGTGGTGTTTGCCTTGTATGTGGCTGACCTGGGTTCAATCTCCGGCAGCTCCTGAGCCTGCCAAGAGTGATTTCTGAGCACAGACAGGAGTAATTCCTGTGCACCACCAGGTGTGGCCCAAAAAACCAAACAAGGGTCCGCAGAGATAGCATGGAGGTAATGCGTTTGCCTTGCATGCAGAAGGTCGGAGGTTCAAATCCCAGCATCCCATATGGTCCCCCGAGCCTGCCGGGAGCGATTTCTGAGCATAGAGCCAGGAGTAACCCCTGAGCACTGCCGGGTGTGACCCAAAAACCGAAAGAAAAAAACAAACAAACAAACAAACAAAATTCAAGTTTCAGAGCAAAGAGTACCACACCATTCGGTCTTCTCTCTGCTGAAAATAATATCTATGCTCCAGTCCCCCCACATCGTCACATCCAGGAAGACTTTTCTGACTGCCCAAGTCTTGCTTCCTTAGAACTTCAGGATCTCTGGAGCTTTGATTTTATCTCTGTTGAAGTCTACACTGTACTCTCTTAGAATGATCCATCTGGCCACTATTCCCTTTCTAGATATACAGTAAGCTGCCTGAGAGTAGGAACGATAAAGACATTGGCTTGTGATTCTCCATGATTACATAGGACCCATCAGATCATGAATTCTAGAAGGGGTGGCAGGCAAGCCTGTGACTTCTCCTGCTGCCCCTATGCTAGGGGCAGCCTTCCTGAGGACCACCGAACAAGACCATGGAGAAACAGGACAGAAGATAGGGTAGGAGGGACCTAGGATTCAAGGGTCTTACCTGCCACCCGGTGTGCCACCAGCCCCTCCAGGTTCAGTGGCTCCTCCTCAGGGGTCCGGGATGGATCTGAAGCTGCCTCTTTGGGTGGGAGCTGAGGCTGAGTAGTGAGTCCAGGGAGAGAGGCAGGGGGCTGCTGTGGCCCTGTGGGGGCCTGAGCAGCAGGAAAGAAGGCAGCAGAGGAAGAGGCTGAGCCCTTTGGATGGAAACTCTGGCTGGGCCCTGAGAGGCCTGGCTGATAATCATAAGGTGAATAAGACCTGCTCAGTGGGGTGGACTCCACGAAGGCCCGTGTGGCTGGCTCAGAGCTTCCCAAAGAATGGCCAGTGGGGAGGTAGCCGGACCTGGACTGGGTCAGCGGATGGGAGGAGCCAGGGAGGGCTGGAGAGGACAGGGGAGATGCCCCTGGCCAGGCCCCAGGCAGGCTCTGGGATTTGTGTAGAGGGGCAGCAGCAGAGGTGGGTTCCAGGTCCAGCATTAGCATGTTGAGGGTCTCAATGGACTCTTCGATCTCCTGTCTCGAGGCTGCCCTGGGGAACTCAGGGAGGCCCGGGGTGGATGTTTCTGCCAAGGGTTGGGCACTTGGTCTGCTAGGCATGGCAGTCTCCACATGGGCTCTTTCCTGCTGCCGAGGAGGTGGGCGAGGCTGCTGTTGCTGCTGTTGCTGTTGCCAGGAATTCAGGCCCCTCTGCACAGCTTCTCTGCTACTTCCCCCACGCATTGGAGCTGGGGGCAATTGGGGTTCGGTTTCCGGAAAGGACTGAGAGCGGAACATACCACTGGGGTCATGGCCATAGTGAGGAATGGTCCCCTGCTGTGATGGCCAGGCAGGGTGCTGGCCCCCCTCCCACTGGTAGCCAGCTAAGCCCTCCTGTGCAGAGTAGGAGGGCCGCATAGGAGCCAAGTGGGCAGGTACAGCCCTACTGGCAGACTCATAGGAGCAGGTTCCGCCATTGACAAGTGGTTCAAGTGGGTAGTGCTTGTCCAGACCATTGGTGAGCGGGGATAGGGCCTCTGGGTACCCACCCTCACTGATGGTGGCCACTCCATCTAGGGAGGACAGTGTGCCCAAGCTGCCAGCGCTGTGACCATCCTGGTTGGGCAGATCATCATCCAGAATGTCTGTCTCACGTTCCGAGGCCAAGGTCCCACCATTGACGTGAACCTGGGCAGGGACCACATGGCGGCCAGTTGGTGTTGCAACGCCCCCTGTAGGGCGCGGACGAAGATGCTGGGCCTGGTACATGGCGCCTTGCTTCTCTTTCTCCAAGCCAAAGCCGCTGAGCAGTCGGTCCAGCTCACGCTTCTCCTCAGGGCTCAGGGAGACTGGAGCTCCGGGGGGACCGGGGGCAGGCTCATCGGTCTTATCAGTCTTGTCTGTCTTGGTAGAGGCGGTGGAATTGCCCGAGTCACTGCTCACGGAGAGGGTGTGCTCTACGTGGTTTGGGGTGGCTGACAGAGTGGGCCGAGGGGCACTGCCTGCTCCGGTGCTTCCAGGCAGAGAGTCCTTCTTCTTCACCTTGGCATACAGGCTCCCATCCAGTGGCCCCTGGGTGTGTCCTACCACCTCTGCAAGGGGAAGTCAGAGGGGAAAAAGCAGAAGGCATGTGTCAGAGAGAAGTAGATATATCTCCCAAGAAAAGCACTAAACATTCTCTGGATTCGACTCCCTTCCCACAAGCCAAAGATAGGGCTAAGATGCACATAGACAACCCAGATTCAATCCCGGCATCCCATATGCTCTCCCCAGCACCATCAATTCCTGAGCATAGAGTCAGAAGTAAACCCTGACACTAGGTATGGCACCAAAACAACAGCAACATTAAATAAAATGAAGATAGGGCTAAGGGTGCAGAAAGATAAAAATACAAAGGGACCCTACCTCAGACTTGAAGCAGAGCCTTCTGCTACCCGACCTCTGGACAATGACCATGACTGTGCAGAGAAAATGGCCCCAGCATTCTGATATTTCACTAACTTCCCAAGGAATTCAAAGCACTGGGTCAGAATGGGGTGCAAGGGATGTGCTTTCCTCATGAATGCTGGGGGCCATGAGTGAATGACAAAGGGGTTCCAGGATGGGGCTACCTCTTTAGGGTCAAGTACAACAAAGTAGAGATTGTCTGGGGCGGGGGGGTGATGGGTATCACAAGTGTTTGCAGAGGCCAAGATTATTCTGTTCACTGAAAATCTGCACACATTCTCAACTGAACGCAATAATTGATAACATTTTTTTATTGTACAGTTTTAAGACTAACCTGCTTGAAAAGTCAAACTTGTCACCTAAGTATCAGACAGAGTTGTCTGAAATACTGCTGAAAATAAACCATCCCTTTCTACATTTATTTATAACTATCTCTAATTCTTCATCAGACAAATATGGTACCCATCAGCAGTTGTGGTTCATTAAAAACACTCATTTTAAATATTTTTAAAAAACAGTAAAATAAATAATAATGGTGAGAATCATCAGGGGGAAGTGTCCCCTGTGTCATTCTGTCTGGGGACCTCATGAGCAATGCTTTCTCTGGAAGGAAAAAGTGAGTGCAAGTGGCTCAAGGCCAAAGGATTGACTCAGGAACAAAGAACTTGCTCCGCCCCAGGGAACTCTGTGATTTCACACCCTGTAGAGTCAGCAACCCACTGCAGGCACGCATGCACACATGCTTACCTCCCTCATAGACAAGAAGAAAAGTCCCTTCACAACACTGCATAAACTCCAGCCCAGACACTCACACTCACACACACAGAAAACCAGACACAAAGACTTCCAGATCTGTGGGCCTCCCAACACTCACGAAGGCCAACACCCAGAGCTGTACACCCACCTGGCCCGCCAGCTGAGAACCGGCCCTGAAAGCTTGGGTGTTACATAAATATGCAAGCACCAATACAAAAACAATGTACAGGTACTCATCAGTTACTTTCTGTGTGCTGGAAGCACTCTGACACTTTTTTAAAGATGGAGAAATGTGCTGGAGCAATAGTACAGGAGACAGGGCACTTACCTACATTTGGTCCCTAGTACCATATGGTCTCCCAAAACTATCAGGAGTAATTCCTGAGCTCTGCCACCAGGTGTGGCCCTATTCCCTCCACGCCCAAGAAAAAGATGGAGAATCTTAAGCTGGAGAGATAGCTCTAAAGGCTGAATATGGGTTCTGCATACAATAGGGCTGGGTTTGATCCCTGGCACCACTGGATGATCCCAGAGCTAGAAGTTCTGCTGTGTGTGACCCAAAAACCAAATGAAGGATGAGAAGAAGGAGGAAAGCAATGAGAGGAAGAGGAAGAAGAAAAAAGAGAAGGAGGAAGAAGAGGAAAAGGAGAAGTGACAAGGAAGAAGAGGAGGAAGAAAAGAAAGGAGAAGGAAGAGGAAAAGAAGGAGGAGAGATCTGAGGGACTGGGAATATGGCTTAATAGTAAAGGCATGACTGGGAAACAGGAGACCTAGTATGATTTCCCCATACTGCTAAAATAAGTATATAAAATAAAAAATAGAGAAGTTGAGAACTGAGAAGACAAAATCATTTATCTGAAAACACATGGTAAATCTAAGTTTTAAATGAGAACATTTTTAAACACTTATAAGATTTAACAAAATTAGGGCCAGAGATATAGTACAATAGGTAAGGCACTTTTCTTGTAAGTGACTGTACCTTGATACTGTTTATGGTTCCCTAAGCCTAGCCAGAGAACTCTGAGCACAGTCAGGAGTAAGCCCCAAGTATCAGTGGGTGTGGCCTCCAAACAAAAAATAAATAAATAATTTAAAATATAGAATAAAATTAAACTCATTAAAATCAGAACTGTGGGGCCAGAGAGATAGCATGGAGGTGGGGTATTTGCCTTGCATGCAGAAGGATGGTGGTTCAAATCCTGGCATCCCATATGGTCCCCCAAGCCTACCAGGAGCGATTTCTGAGCATAGAGCTAGGAGTAACCCCTGAGCACCGCCGGTGTGACCCAAATCCCAAACAAAGCCAAAACAAAACAGAACTGTCTGACCTTCAAAGAGCACACAATTTTTATCATTCTGTTATTTACTACCATCTCACATTACACCCACCCTCCACCCCCTGCCACACACGAAGTAGAACAAGCATACAAGAGACAATAATACCCACCCAACCCCAAGCAAGACTTAAATTTAAAGCCACAAACATTTCAGAAAATACACACTACTGGCAGGCGCAGGAATCAGCCCTCAGGCCAAAAGGGGCAACCTCTAAAAATAAACAGAAGTCCATGGCCAAGAACAAGTGATTAGAAAACCACAAAACAGGGTAAGCCTGATTGACACACACATGCAGACACATACACACATATGCACGTGAACACATATAGACTATAGTTGTCCAAGTGACATCACCAAGAGCCAGTACAGAGCCTATGAGCATCCACTCTTCCAGGTGCCACTTCAGTCGGTGGAACCATCTCCACCCCCAGCTTCTCCTGGATCACAGAGGCCTCAGCAGGCTACAGTGACTCAGGCAGATGAAGCTCTGGAATTCAGGAGACACTAAGGACAGCTGAGATGACCCCCTGGTATAGGAGGCTTGAGCCTGGCCTGAATCTTGAGCCTAGCCATAAAACATGCCAGGTGACATACACATGGCTTCTCTAGTGGGTCTTGTTTGCTCAAGGGGTCTAGTTTGGGTCCTGTCTCTCCAAAGAACTGAGTTCCTTGCTGTGCTAAAAAGATACCCCAATTGGTTGTTTCCCCAAGAGGAAGGCGTGAAAATGGGTATCTCTTACCCACCTGGATTCCTAGGAGGAAGGATCCTCTGAAGACAAACTCAACCCTCAAAGCAGTTAGTGGAAATTTGAAAGATGTTTTCTGTCCCTCTCCCCATGCTAGGGAGGCATTCTCTGCAGCCCAAACTGTGAGGTGCTGGGGGTATCCCTCTCCTACCAAACCAGGAATCCTGTCCCTGCCTAGCCTCCTTCAGGCCCTCTCCCTCCCAGTCTAGTCCGAGATAAAAGCTGGTGTGTCCAGTGCACCCGTTGCCTTTATACTTAAGCAAGAAGTAGCAGGGGGCAGTAATATGGCTCAGGCATTGAGCACAGGCCCTGGAATGTGTGAGGCTCTGGGTACAAACCTAGACATGGGTGGAAGTACAGTGAAACAACAGTAGAGGGTACACATGTGAGCACCTTCCCTTTTTTTTTTTTTTTAAGTTTTTGGACCACACTTGGCAGTGCTCAAGTGCTATGAATGATTATGCATTCAGGAATCCTGTTGGCTTAGGGAACCATAAGAGATGCCAGGATTCAAACCTAGCAAAAGACCCTACATACTGTATTTTCACCCTGGCTCCCACATAGCTTCCTCTTAACAGGATCATGAAAGAAGAGCCTTTGGCAACAGAGTTCAGAAGTATCCCTGGAGGCCAAGGATGGAATCCACACAGATCCCCAGAGCCTGCTATCCTGCCTTTCTGGTCCAGCCCCACTGGCTATTGATTTGTGAGGTCAATATTAAATGTATTCTGCCATGTAGTGGACTCCCACGTGGGCCACTGTTTGTAGCATAAACATCAGAGCAAGAGCAGGAACAATACCCACTGGCTCCTCAGAGCTCAGCAGAAAACTCGAATGGGTGTGAATTACCTCATGAAATCACGTTGGTCCAACCCCAGTGGCAATGTCCATTGCTGTCCTCAAAGCGGGAGCCAGAGACTTGGCACCCGCAGAGGCTACCTTGTAACTTCTGGGCTTCTGGGATTGATTTTTAGTATCAAAGAAAGAAACTGAGGACTACCAGGCTCATCCCGGGTATGTCAAACCCTCATAAGAATCAGCAAAAAGGCCGGAGTTGTGTACATATGGACTCACCCTGCTCTTCTCCATATCTGCCCAGCCAGGTTCATTAAGACCCATGAACCTGGAGCCGGAGAGATAGCACAGTGCTAGGGAGTTTGCCTTGCACGTGGCCAACTCAGGACTGATTGTGTTTCGATTTCTGACATCCTATGTGGTCCCCTGAGCCTGCCAGGAGCAATTTCTAAGTGCAGTGCCAGGAGTAATCCCTGAGTGCCCCTCCCCACCAAAAAAGATCCATGAACCTGAAACGTGGGTTTAAGTCTATTAAGGCAGGAAGGTCAACAGTGAGATGAGAGGGGAGGGGAGGAGATGAGGGAAGAGTGGAGGAGATGAAAGGCAAAGAAGGAGTGGGAAGGGGAAGAAAGAGTAGGGAAGGGGTGAGGAGAGAGAGGATGGGATGTAGAGGTGGGAAGAGAAGGAAGGAGAGGGAAGGGGACTGAGCACAGGGAAGGGGTGAAGTGGGAGATGAGAGAAAGAAGGGGTGAGTAGAGGGGAAAGAAGAGCTGGGAAAAGGAGGTTAGAGGAGGGAAGACAAGGCAGAATGGGAAGAGGGGAGTTGACGAGGAAGCCAGAATGGCCTGTCTTAGGCTCTGGGACCTGCAAAAGGACTATGGGAGAAACAGCAGAAACTGTAGTGACAGGTAGTGGGGAGGGGTTCATGTTGCCCACACCCCAATTCTGTCTCCAGGTTCCCCCCTTCTCCAGTCTTCCCAAGGCCCCACTTGTTAAGTCTGAATATGGCCTCTGGCCCTTCCCAACAGCTGCTTTAGGCCTCATCTCCCACCCACCCCCACACTGAATGGGGCGCACCCAGGGGCCGCCCCACAGAGTCCTGTCCAGATGTTCTCGTCATACTTTTGGAAAGCGCAAAGGAAAATCCCCAGCTGACTCGAAGGCAGAGATCCACCCCCTTAGGCCCTCCAGGAAACTGGGCAGAAATATGGGGTGATAGGAAACCAGCGCACCAGAAAGGGGTATGAGCCACACACTTCAAAGGGCATGAAAGGGGGTGGTGGAGGCTGGGTCCCTGCATATAGGACTGAAGTCTCCTAACTTTGTGAGAATCACCCCCAGGGAGAACTGTCTATTCTGGAACTCTCTCCTGCTAACTACCGCCCAAGATTTTCCCTCACGGGTTCTGGAGAAACCTAATCTGCAATTTAACTCTTTGAGGACAAATCAATGCAGAGGTGGTGTCAACACTTTGAGCTCTAGGGTTAAGGATGCCCATTTTTCTCAATCAGGGTAAATACAGGTGACAGTGACTTCTGTCCTCATTCAGAGAGAGGGCCTGAACCCCAAAGAATAAATAAGGGAGGATGAGAAAAAGGGATCCTCCTGGGGTTGACTCTGGAGGCCTGTCTGGAAGAGTGAATGATTTATGACAGTTTTTAGGATGGGCCCTTGCTACTAAAAAGTCCTCTGGGGGCATGTCCAGCAGAAAAAACAATTCATTACGAGACATTACCCAGAGCAGCGGTACCCAGCCAGCATAAAGGAAAATCAATGCATGGTCAAAAAGAAGCAGCACAAAGCTCACCAGGACCCCAGAAGTCTGGAGAGAAGCCTATACTCCCTCTCCTCCCAAACACCCCAAAAGGAGCTCTCATATCCAGAAATAGGAGCATCAAAGACCATGTACGTGGGTGTTCAGTGTACTCAGTCCAGGATGGAGCAGAAGGCAGGAGAGAGAGCGAGGTCCAGGGTCCATATCCCTTCCAGCCATCAGCTCTCAGCCAGCAGTGAGGGAGGTGTGCTGTGGCTGTCTGGGGACTATGAGGGTTCAGAAGATAAACCTGGCTACCAGTAAGATGACAGGATGTGATTCTGAAGTGGAACCAGAGGGAAAGTGCATTGGACACACCCTCCACTCAATCACTCAGCACAAATATGGCCCTTTTAATGGGCCCATCAGCCACACTTAACTAACCTGAGTGACCACCGAAGCCCCTCAGCTAGGGCATCGCTGCAGATCTGCTGAGTGGCAGAATTCAGAGCTAAGTCTCTGGCCCTCAAGCTATACTTCCAGCCCCCTACATTTTCCTCTTCCTCTGTCGACACTCCTCATGCACTGTGTAAAGCATAATCCAAACATGCCAACCTTCTAGGGGGGCTTTAAAACCTAGCTTTTTTTTCTCTTCTCTCTCCTCTCGCCCTTTTCACCCTCCTTTTCCACCTCTCCTCCCCCACCCCATGCTATGTTGTCTCTCTTCCTAATGCCTGCAGCTCTCAGCATCCCTGAGAATTCGCTTCCTCTTTCTGGTTTCGTGGTCTCTGAGATGTTCCCAGCACCTTTTCTTCACTCACCCCCACCTCAACTTTACCCTCAGCCCAGCCTGTCCTTGATGTTCTTGGTCTTTAAGAGGTCTGCCCTAAAGCCAGTGTCAGCTCCAGCTCCAGCTCTGTCTTGCCTGCTCAGCTGTGTGCCCTACAAGGAAAGAACTTTCTCCCTTTCTCCCCAGCACTGGCTCCCAGATGGGGCCATTCACCAGGAAGGCATCATGAGCACCACATTGTCCTGTACAGTGGCACAGTAGAGGGCAGTCCCAAGCACACATACTTCTTGCATGACTTCAGATTGTCCAGAAGAAGTTCAAGATTATCTTATCAGCTGCCAAAACATTACACTTCTACTTCTGCCCAAAGACATGGAAAATGCAGCATCCACAGTAGACCCCAAGCTTCTCTCAAGGGGAGAAAACAAGAGAGAGCCAGTAGAGCCAGTAGACAGTAGTGTGGCTGACACTGGTGGTCTTCAACCACCAGTGCATGGGCCAGTGCTCATCTGCAGATGTAGAAAGACTGAAAACCACCGCGTCTTCTGGCCTGGATCTAATTGTGAACTTGTGACCAAGTACGCAGGACAAGTGCCCATCACAGGAATAAAAAGGTTGCAAGAAATAAAGTCATGACATTTGCTTATACATAGATGGATATGGAGAGTATTATGTTGAGGGAAAAGAGTCAAAGGGATAGACATAGAATAATCTCACTCATCTGTGGGATATAAGAAAAATGAAAGAGAGTAAGGGGATGATATCCAGAGACAATAGAGATGAGGGCCAGGACAACCAGTCCACAGCATGAAGCTTGCAACAAAGAGCCAGGATTACAGTTAGGAGAGAGAAGAGTCCACTATGACAAATGATAGTTAGAACTGATCACTCTGGACAAAAATAGGGTGCTGAAAGGGGATAAAGTGATATGCATGGTACACCCCTTTATTAACAATAGTGCAAACCACAGTGGCCAAAAGGGGAAAAAAAGGAAGAAAGACAGAAAGAAAGAGAGAGAGAGAGAAGTGAAATGTCTCCCAGAGGCAGACAGGGAAAGGGTAGGGGACACTGGGGACACTGGTGATGGAAAACATGCACTGATGAAGAGTGGTGAACATGGTTTGACTGGAACTCAATCATGAACAATCTTGTAACCACAATGTTTAAATAAAGTAATTATTTTTTTAAAGGCTGCAATAACACTGTCTACAAACTTGGTAACACAGGTAAGGCACAAAGAATCTCTCAATAAAGTAGCAGAGCCAAAACTCACCCTAGGATTATCTCTGTCCTTCCCCTCGCCTGTGCCATCAGACTCTCCACCCAGTTACACCTCCAGTCAGCCAACACCATGATTTCAGAGGGGTGGCAAGACATCATAGAGGGATTTACGGACGTAAATCCCACATTAGAATACATGCTTCTAACTATTTGTGTGCCACTTCCAGACCTCCTCATCTAGAACTTGTGTGAAGAATGTCAGGAGAAATAAGAGGAACTAGAAGAACCCTCCAACTAGAAGAATCCTAAAAGAACCAGACCAGCATTACAGGAGGAGATGCAGGTAGAGAAGATAGAGAGGATTTGGGAAACATCAGTACCCAAGTTTAATCATGAGAAAGGGGTCTGGATAGAGGATGGCAAAGATGGCATCCTATGGCCTATCTACAACTGTCCTGGCTTCCAAGCATGCCCAAGGTTCCTCTTACTAATCTTTGTCCAGTCTAGCTGGCAGACAGCTGCAGATAGCAAAAGGACTCTGAAGATAAGCAATATGAACAGAGCAGAGGGCTGGAGAGATAAGTGGTTAGAGTGCTAGCCTTGCATGCAAGCAGACCTGAGTTTAATCTCCGGCATCCCATCTGATTCCCGGGGCACTTCCAGGAGTAATCCATGAGCATTGCTGAGTGTGGGGGCCCCCACAAAAAAAGAAAAATATGAACAGAGTTAAGAATGAGATCCCGTCTTTGGAGGGGTGCCATGCATGAGACAGCTTCTGAGAGCAGGCAGCAAGGAAGAAGGGGGTCCAAATGACAGGCTCTCACTGGGAGGTATTCCAATGCCACACAGACAAGCAGGGGCTAGTGGGCACATACAAGCAGAGATACTTGTCTGACATCTCCACCTTCAAGGAGAGCCCAGAATGAAGCAAAGATGTGTCTCTAGGAAGCTGCCTTCCAGTCCCTAAAGTGACCTCACCAGCATCACACAAAAATGTGCCTCTGTGAACCAAAGGAGAGAGAGGTGGCCACACCCCACCCAGGCTCCAGGTCCCAATGTACATCCTGGAGTGGGGCCTGGGGAGCCATGAGCATGGAAATGAGACTTAAGACTGAGGCAGAAACAGAACTGCACATCCCACTTCACTACTCCTTTCTCCTGGTTGCTGGCCCACCTCACAACCACTTCACAATTCTGATCTTACAGGTGTGTGTGTGTGTGTGTGTGTGTGTGTGTGTGTGTGTGTGTGTGTGTGTGTGCAGACATCACATGAGCCAAGGGATTTTGTTTCGTTTTGTTATAGGGCTACACCTGGCTGGTAGTCACCAGGGGCTATTCCTGACTCTACACTAAGAATCACTCCTGGCAGTGCTCAGGGGACTTTATGTGATGCCAGATATTGAACCTGGGTTGGCTGCATGCAAAGCAAGTGCTTACCCACTATACTATCCCTCCAGCCCCTCCAAGAGATTTTTTAAACACAGCGGTCTTCAGGAAACAGAAAAGTTTTAGAGGGGAAATTCACTCTCTACACCCATCTTACAAGGCAGGGAAGCTAAGCAGGCTCAGGGACATCCAAGGCCACCCAGCAAAGCAGGGGGAAATACCCCCCATATCCAAGTTCAATGCAGTTCAATGTCCTTCCCCCTAATGGGCTCCATTCAAAGTGAAGATGGAGGGTAAGGCAGGGGGTAGAGGACAGGGGAGGGTTTCTGGGGATAGTCACTACAGCTGCAAGACCAGACCATCCCAGCACTTATACAAGGCTTCAGGGAAGTATAGGGGGGAAGGGTGCACCCAGAGCGCTCTCCGGAAGGACCCTGCACACTGACCCTGAGAGATATCATCTTCTTGGGATTCCAGTAGAGAGTGGGAGTCAAGCGGAAAGCTTCTGGGAGCACGGACAGTGACCTTTATGGCGGACCCCAGGGAGCGGCACCAGAGCCACTCAGGCCACCAGCCCACGCCTGCCCACCAATTGCAAACTGGCAAGGTCAGCCTCCAGGCTCCAGCTTGGCCCTGGCTCTCCTGCCACAGGGTTCTATAAGCCAAGCCTGGCAAATCCCGCTCCCCGCCCGCACCCCATCCGGGCACCAGTTATCACAGGCACTCATTGGTAAAAATAGCTCCGGCTGGCCCCACAGCAACTGAAGCCCTTCTCTGCCAGGCCGGGCACTCAGAAAAACCCTGGCCTGGGGGGCCAGGGAGGGGTGGGCAGGGAGCCGACAAGAGTCTTGCCAAAGTTGGGAGAGAGGCATGAAGGAAAGTCAGCGGAGAATGGCTTGGAGAGTGCCCCAAAGCTGCACCATAGTATGGGGGTCATCCTGCTGGCACTGTTTTGGGGCTAGGCATGCCTCCACCCTCTTTCCTCTGCCCATCCCATTCTCTTCTGGCAAGAACAGAATGTGAATTTGGCACAACACTACTCCCCAAAACTCACTCACCCCGCAGACAGACTTTCGGCACTCATATGTCCCAAGTAACACATCCCCAGAGGGAGACAACCAGGCCCCCACATGATCCCAACTATGGACAGCAGACAGAGCAGAACACAGCCCCCCAACAGTTCCCACACTCCTATACTCCTCCCTAATCCAGGAGCAGAGCCCAACCCACCCCACCCCCAGTTTAGAAATCTCCCAGCATTGCTATCTCCATATGAAGTCCCTAACTACACAAGGACACACATAAGCAAAGCAAAAGTCAGGCTGACACTTACCCTCTGGATGAAACCGGAGGAGAGAGAAAAGGGAAAAGAAGGGCGTGGATGTGATCTCAACTCAGACCATTTCTACAGGGCTTCAGCTCCCAGCGCTGTCTGTCCCTCTGGCTCACTCCAGACCGGTCGCCGTGGGAGGAGCAAGTGCTTTGCCTTCCACACGGAGCTCGG
>PVKC010032584.1:0-14217 GCA_004027635.1 Crocidura indochinensis | reverse complement strand
GGGGGGGGGATATGTTTCCAGAGCAATATTGAGTATTTTTTAAACAAAAAAATTTTTGCAAAGGGGTGATAGACCAAGTAAATTTGGAAACCTCTACCTTGTGAATTATCTTTCAGTCTTTATTAGCCTCTTTAAAACATCTACTGTTATCTAGTTGTGATCTAGCATACTATTTTCATGGGCTGTTTATGAGATTGCATATTAACTTTAAGGAACTTTCTATTCAAATTAGTTTTCCTTTATAATATTCAAACTTAGATAAATTGGTGTTCACAAGCCTGAATTCCAGTAAAGCTGAAGAGACTTTTACTATATGTTTTCTCTGCCATACTGAAATTGATGCTGCACTACTGGGATTTTAAATAGTGGAGACTCTGGGTCGGCTGACCTTTGAATTGGGGACTTTAAAAAAATTTCCAAAACAGGTAATATAGTTTTATTCTTCAGTTCTAAGAACAATAAAGAGCCTGGGAGATAGTGCAGAAAGGTAAAGCATTTACCTTGTGCATGGCTGACCTCAGTGTGAATCCCTAGCACCACAGATGATCCTCCAAGCTTTGCCAGGAGTCACTTCTGAACTGAGAGCTAGGAATAGCTATTGAGCACAACCTAGTATGACTTAGGCCCCCTCATCCTCCCCCCAGTAATGTAGAGAAGTAAATGGTTCTGAGATTAATATTAACCTTCATAATATTAAGGATACTTGGGGGAGGTTATTAAAATAGCCTCTGATGTTTCTGAACTGATTTAAAAATAGTCTTGGGACAGAATGATAGTATCAATGGGAAGGGCATTTGGGTTTGATCCTCAGCTTCACAGATGGTCCCTCAATCCCTACTGAAGTGATCCCTGAGCACAGAGCTCTAGATACCACCAAGTATGGCAAAATAAGTAAATATATTTGCTTGTGAGTATGTGTGTATGTGTTCGCTGTTAACTCTCTGCACACTCAATTTCTCTTTATCTCTCTAAATACATCATAGTACATTCTTGATGTAGATCTTTCTACATCACCTGGACAATTTGGCATAGCAAATTCTAAATTCTTAAGCCAGCACAAGTATGCATTCAAAATAACTTCTCTATAGTTGACTGTTTAAACAGGAATTTAAAAAGGTGAAGAAATGGCTTAAAAGTTTAGGGGACCGGGCGGTGGTACTAAAGGTAAGGTGCCTGCCTTGCCTGCGCTAGCCTAGGACGGACCTCGGTTCGATCCCCTGGTTTCCCATATGGTCCCCCAAGCCAGGAGCGACTTCTGAGCGCATAGCCAGGAGTAACCCCGGAGCGTCACTGGGTGTGGCCCAAAAACCAAAAATAAAAAAAAAAAAATTTATAGAGTTACTGTACTAGAGCAATAGTACAAAGGATAAGGCCCTTATATTTTTAGTGGTTAACCTGGTTAACCTGCATTTGATCCACTGGTCCCCCAAGTCCGCCAGGAATGATTCCTGAGTAAAGAGCCAGGACTAAGTCCTGTCCACTGCCAGGTATGGGCCAAATACAGGGGCCCGGGAGATAGCATGGAGGTAAGGCGTTTGCCTTTCATGCAAAAGGTCATCGGTTCGAATCCCGGTGCCCCATATGGTCCCCCGTGCCTGCCAGGAACAATTTCTGAGCATGGAGCCAGGAGTAACCCCTGAGCACTGCCGGGTGTGATCCACCCAAAAAAAAAAACAAAAACAAAAAAAACAAATACAAACTAAAAAAATAAGGTATAGAGTTACTTAAAATTATATAGGTTTATAATATGTACTAAACTGGTCTAAGTGGAAGGGAGGTCTTTTATTTGCATAGTGAGGGCAGATTTTAAATGATATAGAAGTGTACTTAATTGTTTTATATTTCAGTGTTATGTTTGGAGTAGGCCCAATGAGTTGCCATAGAGCAGTGTCTGTGTTTGCAGTTTTCCACACACCTACTGAAATTTCAGAAAGTCTTTTTTCAATTTGTGAAAATTTATTTTGTTTTTGTTTTTTGGGTCACACCCAGCATCGCTCAGGGGTTACGCCTGGCTCTATGCTCAGAAATGGCTCCTGGCAGGCTCGGGGACCAAAAGGGATGCAGGGATTCAAATCACCATCCTTCTGCATTCAAGGCAAACACCCTACCTTCATGCTATCTCTCCAGCCCCAGGAATTCATTTTGAACACATTTCATGGAGTAATTTTTTTTAACTTTCTGAAATTCTAATGCAAGATGTTACAAACATAAACATGGCAGATAGCACACACATACTTATATATCTTACATAAATTATTTGGATATATATGAATTTTCTCATTCACCAAAAAATGAAAAAGAGAATATGAAACCACAGCAGTATAGAGCTTTTTGAATGGCTTATTTGGTTCCTTTGACTTGCCATTTTCTTAATGTATTTGTGGGATATGGGGAATATGATCAGCAAGAGAGATTGGAATATAGTATGGAAATAGGAATGAGAACATTTTATGACCTGATTTGCTGCGCCTGTCGCTATTGACCATCTATCATAGTCACATCCTTAGATAATATAGCAAATAATTAAAAGCATATGACTGAGGAATTCATCTCACCTTTTTCAATTAATGCCCTCATTTTTAGAACCACACACAAATAGGATTTAGAGGGGGCGTTATTTTGAACCACACCTGGTACAGTGTTCAGGACTGATTACTGACTCTTTTCTCAAGAGTAACTCCTAGTGATGCTCGCAGGACCATATGAAGTGATATGAAGTGCAGAGAATCAAAACAGGACTGGCTGCATGCAAGGCAAGCAACTTAATTGTGTACTATAGTTATCTCTCTGACTCTCAGATAAGAATTTTTTGATTTTTTATTGAGGCCAATGTGAATTACAGGTCTTTCACAGTTTTATTTTAGGCGCATAGTGACAGTGAATTAGGCCCAGTTCCACCACCACTATTGATCTCCCTCTACCATAGTTCCCGCATGAATCTCATACCTTCACCCTTAGCCCCCTGACTGCCAGTGTAAAAGGTCCATTTTGCGTTTAGCTTGTTATATTTGGGTCTTTTGATTCTATTGTTGTTGACTTTGGTTTGGGTAGTTAGAACTGACCATTTGTTATTTCTATTTCTACTCTGTTCCTGAATCCCATCCATTTCCTATTTTTCATTTTTCAATTTATAGGAAGACATGAAATATGAGGCAGAACAAGATGATTCATGTTCTATGGTTCACAGTTGTCAAAGTCTTCTTTAATTAGGGGACAAGAGGTAGCATGGAAGCAAGATGTTTGCCTTGCATGCAGAAGGACAGTGGTTCGAATACCAGCATCCCACATGGTGCCCAGAGCCTGCCAGGAGTGATTTCTGAACATAGAGCCAGGAGTAACCCCTGAGTGGCGCCGGGTGTGACCCAAAATCCAAAAAGAAAAAAAAAAGGTCTTCTGTAATTAGATATCTTGGTTTTTGAACAGATCCTAGGATGAAGCCTAGGAGAAAGTCTCTCTTTATGGTCCCAGGAAAAGTTCTGCTCAGTTGTGATTATCTTAATCAGTCTTCTGTAATTAGAGATCTTTGTTTTTGTACAGATCCTAGGACAGATCGTCTTCTGATTTCATCTCACTGTTAGGTGGTGAGGTAGGGCAACCTGTCCTTAGATCAAGTTGTTGCTATTTCCTTGTTATCAAAGTGTCATACGAACCTATCCTATAGCAAATTGGTGCTAGAGCAGTGTTAGGGCCTCCCCTGGAGGGGAAGTTTGATTCCTCGTGCTGATGCAGGGAACTCTGCCAGTTCTAAATTGGTTCAGATAAGGTTTTTATATGTTGAGGTGACTTTTGATTATATTACAAACATGTTTGAGCAATGTGAACATTACTAATGAAGAATATATGAAAGAACATAGTCTATCAAAATAACTACATTAATGTACTTAATGTCACGCTTAAAAAATATATATTCCTAGGGCCAGAGCAATAGCACAGCATGTAGAGCATTTGCCTTACACACAGCCACCCTGGAATAGACGTGGGTTCGATCCCTGGCATGCCATATGGTCCCTTGAGCTTTCCAGGAGCAGTTTATGAGCGCAGAGCCGGGAGTAGCCCCTGAATGCTGTTAGATATGGGCCAACCCACCCCCCAGAAAAAGAAAAATTATATTCTTAAATGTAATATCCCACTTAGCATTAGCATTAGAGTAAAACTAACGTGTGTGTGTGTGTGTGTGTGTGTGTGTGTGTGTGTGTGTGTGTATCTTAACTTAAGTATTACTAAGTTATGAAAGATCTTTAACCTCACTGGTTTTGTCCCCAGGTTCTGTCAGATAGTGAGAAACGGAAACAATATGACACTTACGGTGAAGAGGGTTTAAAAGATGGTCATCAGAGCTCCCATGGAGACATATTTTCACAGTAAGTAATTTACCCAGATGAAATGTATAGAGTAACTGCTCCCTTGTTCAAAGATTGAACATTGGTCAAAAGTGGCAAGTATTTAATGTTTTATTCAGAAAGCTCCAGAAAAGACAGGGAACACTTAAAGGACTGTCCCTAAAGCCAGCCAGATCAGACAAATCAACCCTGACCATTGTAAAGGGGATACATGATGAAGTTCAGTTTCTGCTTGACTACTTGTTGTCTTGGAATCTGCAAATATTCTTGTAAGCAGAAAGAGAAATTGTTACTCTTAGATCAGAACTGCCTATCTTTTTATTGGTCTTGTTTTGGGGTCACACCCAGAGGTTTTCAGGGCTTACTCCTGGCTCTGTACTCTGGCATGTTCTGGGGATCCTATGAGGTGTAAGGAATTGAATTTGGGTTGGCTGTGTGCAAGGCAAGTGCCCTGTATGCTGTACTATCATTCCAACCTTGAGAGCTGTCTTCCTTACACCTATTAACAGGAAAGGGATGATTATGATAATAAACATTAGGAAAAGGTTGTAGATAGAGACTTCTTATCTCCTGCTATGGACAGCTTATGGGAATGCTGAATGACTGGAATAATAAGTACTTCTTTCCTCTTTGCTTTGCTTTTTGAGACCCTCTTTATTGAGCTTTGAATTCCCATGTGCCCTGATGGCGCCATATTCTAGGAGCTCTTCATTTGGAGTTTCTTTTCTTTTCTTTTTTTTTTTTTTGGGGGGGGGGGCGGGGGTAAGTTTTCTGGGCTACACCCGGCGGTGCTCAAGGGTTATTTCCGGCTCTGTGCTCAGAAATCGCTCCTGGCTCAGGGGATTATATGAAATGCCAGGGATTGAACCCCCATTCATCCTGGGTCAGCCGTGTGCAAGGCAAATGCCCTACCGTTATGCTACCACTCTGGCCCATTTGGAGTTTCAAGACAAAAATAAGATGTTTGAGTATGCATCTAGTATAACCAAAAGGTTCTTAAATAAAGATATGTATTTAAAAAAGAAGTTTAATTATGCATTTCTCTGGGGACAGGTATTTTGGGAGGAGCTTCAAATTCTGATGTTTTGTGAACCCTTCTCGATGAAGAGTAAGAATCAATATTGCATAGAAAATACCATAGTAATGTTGAGGGCACCAGTTTAAATTCTCAGAACATATAAAGATATGCAAATAAGGTTGATTTTACACCTGCAGGGGAAGTGGTTCTTCCTGTTAGCTATTTGAAGTGATACCGAGGGATTCAGAAAGAAAAAAGCTTCTAATTCCCTTTGCCCTCTCTGCTTAACTCTTCCTTTCTATTTAATGTAAGATTTAGAGAATTCCCCAGAATGTGCAAGGCAAATACCCTCCCCACTATACTATCTCTCTAGCCCCATATTAAAATTAGGGTACCTGCACAGTTAAGTCACATATCCAATTTGAAGTTTTGCTTTTGCTACTTAAAAAATGTATTTTGATCAAGAAGGAACACTAATACTTCCTTTTCTCTAAGGTCTAGGCTAGGGGTTTCTTCACTAAAGGTGATACTTTTTAGCATCTTTAATTATGGCCTAAGATTTTTGTACAGAGTAATAGCTGCTTTTACCAAGTTTAGTGTCTAAAAAGGACATAAAGTGATTATAGTATTCAAAATTACTATTAAGATAATTTTTGGGTTTTTATTGACTGTATACTTTCTCAGTATCATACCCAATTATTGGTGTAGAGCATAGTTAATTGGTTGAACCTGTTTGGATTCATTGGCACTGAACTTATGTGCATGGTACATATTAAAAGATAAAAAAAACTTTATGATAGGACAATATAATTGATAATATATAAAAATGTGTTAAATATATGATTCCAATGTATCAAACATTTGCACAGCATGTAGATAAAGCACATTAATTTTTCAATGAAAGAAAACTTAATTTTAAGGTACGAACTATCCTTTTTGTTCCTGATAATCTTACACTTACCTATAGCTTCTTTGGAGACTTTGGTTTCATGTTCGGAGGAAACCCTCGTCAACAAGACAGAAATATACCAAGAGGAAGTGATATTATTGTAGATCTAGAAGTCACTTTGGAAGAAGTATATGCTGGAAATTTTGTGGAAGTAAGTCCAACAATATAACTGTGCTTATTGGTTCAGAATTGTTTTTATTACTTTTTTCATGTTCTTTGACTTAACAGATTTCTAGGTACCTTCTCTATTTTTGAAGGGATAATGTCAGGTGTATAGAGTTGAGTTAGTCATAATCCTTTGTTCATAAAATAATTATTGTCTCAGGAACGTCATTACACAACTCAAGAACATAGAAAATGAAACAACAAAAACTTACAGTATTGGGGGCCGGGCAGTGGCACTGGAGGTAAGGTGCCTGCCTTGCCTGCGCTAACCTAGGACGGACCGCGGTTTGATCCCCCGGTTTCCCATATGGTCCCCCAAGCCAGGAGCGACTTCTGAGTGCATAGCCAGGAGTAACCCCTGAGCATCACTGGGTGTGGCCCAAAAACAAACAAAAAAAAAAAAACAAAAAACAACTTACAGTATTAACAATTTTGTTTGTTTTGGGGCCACACCCGGTGACGCTCAGGGTTTACTCCTGGCTATGCACTCAGAAATTGTTCCTGGTTTGGGGGACCATATGAGACGCCTGGGATCGAGTCCATCCTTCATCAGCTATTTGCAAGGCAAATGCCCTACCACTGTGCTATTGCTCTGGCTCCAGTTTAACCAATTTTATCTGTCTATACTACTTCCCTGTTCCATTCCCCTGTTTCCCTTTCAGAAGAAATTTTACCTTAAATTTTGTCTTTATTGTTCCCTTGTATTTTTATTTGCTGTACTGCATATAGGAATACTTAAATAATAATAATTCATTATCTTTTGGGGCTAACTTTTTTCACTTACTGTTATATCATCACGATTCATCCTGTTGCATATAGCTACAATTCTAATACTCAGGATTGTCCTTTCCATGTTGTAATCACCATGATTAAAAAGCCATGCAGGTCATTTTCACAAAAGCTGGTGGTGGTTGGGAATTGCTTCCAGTGGGGCAGGGGAATCATGCAGTGCTAGCGATTAAACTGGGATTACCACATGCAACGCAACCTCTAAAATCTCTTGGATCTCTGTGTGAACATTCTTGTGCATATATCTAAGTACATATGAACAAGAATTTTTTTTTTTTTTTGAGTAAGAGTGGAGTTACTGGATAATGTATCTTGTGCGAGATAATACCGTAAAGTTTCTTTATTGGTACCAATGCTTCTACCAGCAAGTTGTAAGAGATTCAAGACATCTGCCACTTCTCTAATACTTTTAATTATTGCTTGTCTCATTTTTTGCCCATGCAATGGATACAAAGTGTTACTTTATTATATAATAATTAGCATTTTTTTTCACTTACAGTCAGAATGTGTATCTGTGTATGTAGGCCATACTTATTTCTTTCTGTAAAATATCTGTTCATGTCTGGTTCATTTTTCACTTGTCCTTTTTCTCATTGATTTCTAAAGAAAGTATTCTTACTAATGATTTTTCTTTTTTTGGTTTTTGGGCGACACCCGGTGACGCTCAGGGGTTACTCCTGGCTATTCGCTCAGAAGTCGCTCCTGGCAGGCACGGGGGACCATATGGGGAAACGGGGGATCGAACCGTGGTCCGTCCTAGGCTTGCGCAGGCATATTACCTCCAGCGCCACCGCCCAGCCCCCACTAATGATTTTTCATTGACTGTATAAAATATAAATATATTCTATCAGTTTATACTTGTCTTATACTAAAGATTTATTCAAGTGAGTAGGAACAACAAATATGGTCAAATTTATTAATCTCTTGTTAGTATTTGAATCAAGTTTAAAACATTTTTCTTTGCCCTAAAATAAGAAAGCAATGCACCTATATTTTTTACCAGAAATTAAGGATTTGGTGGAGGGGGGCATACCCAACAGTGCTCAGGGATTATGCCTGGCTCAGCACTTAGGAATTACTCCTGGTGGACTCAGGGGACCATATGGAATGCCAAGGATTGAACCCAGGTTGACGGTGTACGAGACAAATGTCCTCTCTGCTATACCTGTCATAAGTTGTTCAAGTGAGACAAAAAAGGTCAGACTAATTTCTTCCTCCTTCCATCTCTACCCAAAATACTTATTGTAGTTGTTCAGATGAGATGAAAAGGTGAGACAAATTAACTCTCGTGTTCTTTTCTAGACTTCTTGTATGTAGTCATCACTTCCTTGTGATTAACTGTGTTCCTGAACAAATTCTTTTTAAGCTACTTAGTGTAAAGAGTATAATGACCTTTCTGCTTAAATAAGCCTGTGGTAAATTCTTTTTTAAGAAAATTTTCCTTGACAGAGCATGGTGGTTAGAGCTCCATTTCCTGGCTTAGAATCCTGGCTCTGCCCTGAGTCTGAAGCTTCTGTGCTTTGATCGACTCTGTCAAATGGAGCTAACAATAGTACCTATCTCAGGAGATTGGGAGGTTTCCATGATGCTGAATATGTAAATTTATTGGTGCATTGCTGACAGTGTAGCACATGCCATAGTGTGCACTCATTTCAAAATTGTTCTGTTATTAGGGGCTTTCCTTGTCTCAAATGTGTTATCCTGCTCCACGAGTATGTGCCTTGGGATTAGCCATTTACTAATATAAACAATGGATTATCTGGCAAACACAGATATATTTCTAATTTTTTTCTTGTCGTGTACTCAGGGATCAGGGTGGCCAGTAAACTACAAAGAGATGGATATTATTTCATTTCTTACATGTCGAAAATATCTGAATTAATGTTAGCACTGGAAAACAGTCCTAGACTGAATGGCTTGAAATAAGAGGCACTTTTATGGGTTTAAGCTTGGCCTGTGATATGAAGGCTCTGATTGTTCTTTTTACAACTGCTTCACACAGCTCAGATTTCCTACAAGAACTGTGAACTATCTCAACTCAGCAGCACTTAATTCTGGTTTAAAAATGGGGATTATGATACACAGTATTTTTCTGTTCTCTTCTTTCAGCCTCCCTTCTCTTTACTTCAGCTTTGAAAGACTTTGGGTCCTTGAAATATCTGTTTCCTTCATTCCCATTTGAGAGTGGATTGATACATTCACCAAGAGTTCTGTCAGTTTTAGGTATTTCTTAAGGCTAGCTTGCCAGAGATGCCTTGTACCACACAGAGCCATGATAGGTTGAGGCAGACAAAGCCTGTTTGATTTGCACAAGAAGCTGATGCTATTTATGCCTTTCTTAGGTAGTTAGAAACAAACCTGTGGCCAGGCAGGCTCCTGGCAAACGAAAATGCAACTGTCGTCAAGAGATGCGTACCACTCAGTTGGGCCCAGGGCGTTTCCAGATGACCCAAGAGGTTGTTTGTGATGAGTGCCCTAATGTCAAGTAAGTGCAATCATCTGTTTTGTTCTCTATATGTGTTTCTAGTCATCTGGGGGTGGGGGAGAGAGAGAAAAGAGAGAGATTGAAAATAAGTATCTTTTTATTCCAGCCTCCTGCCCAGGGGTTTCTGAGAGAGATGGGTAGAAAATCACAGGCCAGAGGGTACCAGGGGAAGCCTATAGATTCAAGTTTGAGAGAGAATTGAAAACGAAGAATAGATACAGAGCAGGAAGCATCTCACTAATGCTTTATCACTGGCCTCCCAGGTCAGTCTGTACTCTGGGCCCCCCAATAACTGCCGGACTTTCTCCCTTTTGTTTTTTTAATAAAATCTTTATTTAAGCACCATGATTACAAGCATGATTGTAGTTGGGTTTCAGTCATAAACAAAACACCCCCCTTCACCAGTGCAACATTCCCACCACCAATGCTCCCCTCCCCCCGCCCCACACATGTCTGTATTCGAGACACTGTATTTGAGAGATACTTCTCTCACTCATTAAAATTGTCATGATTGGAGCTTCGGAGTCTGAGTCGAGGAAATTTTGGGTACCTGGAGTCGGAGTTGGAGTCTAAGTCAGAAGTACAAAAAAGCTGAGTAGTTGGAACCCTAGCATTTATCTACCAACTCCATAGCCCTATTATCTACCGACTCCGCAGCCCTGGTCATGATAGTTGCTAGTGTAGTTATTTCCCTAACTGCATGCACCAGTCTTTGTGGTGAGCTGGTCTCATCTCTATTGTCTCTGGGCATTATTACAATAATGTCTTTAATTTTTCTTAAAACCCATAGATGAGTGAGACTATTTGTCTGTGTCTCTCCCTCTGACTTATTTCACTCAGCATAATACATTCATGTACATCCATGTATAGGAAATTTTCATGACTTCATCTCTTCTGACAGCTGCATAATATTCCAGTGTGGGGCCCGGGAGATAGCATGGAGGTAAGGCGTTTGCCTTTCATGCAAAAGATCATCAGTTCGAATCCCGGTGCCCCATATGGTCCCCCTTGCCTGCCAGGAGCAATTTCTGAGCATGAAGCCAGGAGTAACCCCTGAACACTGCCGGGTGTGACCCAAAAACCAAAATAAATAAATAAATAAATAATATTCCATTGTATATATGTACCACAGTTCCTTTAGCCGTTCGTCTGTTGAAGGACATCTTGGTTGTTTCCAGAGACTGGCTATTGTAAATAGCGCTGCAATGAATATAGGTGTGAGGAAGGGATTTTTGTGTTCCTAGGATATATCCCTAAGAGTGGTATTGGTGGATCTTATGAGAGCTCAATTTCTAGTTTTTGAGGAATCTCCATATCATTTTCCATAAAGGCTGGACTAGACAGCATTCCCACCAGCAGTGAAAGAGAATAAATGAATAAATTAATTTCTTAAATAAATAAATGAATAAATTCCTTTATCTCTACATCTCTGCCAGCACTGATTGTTCTTGTTCTTTGTGATGTGTGCCATTCTCTTTGGTGTGAGGTGGTACCTCATCGTTGTTTTGATTTGCATCTCCCTAATGATTAGTGATGTGCAGCATTTTCTCGTGTCTTTTGGCCATTTGTATTTCTTCTTTGAGGAAATCAGACTTTCCCTTTTATACCAAAGGGGCAATCATCCATTGTGTGGGGTGTGTCCAAGTCCAATTGCCATTACAGAAGGTGCTGTCATAACCCCCTAAAGGTATATTGGCTAATTAATTCCCCTAAAGGTACATTGACTAATCATTTCCCTTAAATATATTAACATATATGCCACACTGTTCATTTCAGTTGTCTAATAAAATACTAATGGTCCTTCCAGGATTTATTTTCCTTCCTCCGTCTTAGATAATAAAGCCAATAAATCATGCTTTGTCTTCCAAAAACATTTCTTCTGAATATTTCCTTGTATGTTTCTGAACTTAATAAGCAGTGCTCTTTATTTCTGAGTATACTTGACAGATATCAATATTTTTAACATGAAATACTATAATCTTATAAAATTCAGATAATATTTCAAATTAGAGAGGTACCATCTATTGTTTAATTTGAACATAATTATCAAACTAGATTTATTCTTGGTGGAATTGGGAAGAGAATCACATAGGATAACTTCTCCTGGGTTACTGATCTTGCCTTCCAGCCACAAATGTAAGATTAGTACAGATGTTTGTATGAATGGCTGTTACTATCACTAGGTTCATTGTGATCATTCTGCTCTAGGCAGTAGATTCACTGACTATTGTGACTGACCATAGTCACTAACTATAGTGACTATAGTGATATTGCCTGGTTCTTGGTATAGAAAATGCAATATCAGACACAGGGCAATCTTATAAGAAAAAGCTGCTAAAACTTGAATTATCTGTCTTTGGTTTATATTTTCTCTTTTTTTTCCTCTTAAATTTTCTGTCTCAGATTAGTGAATGAAGAACGAACACTGGAGGTAGAAATAGAACCTGGAGTGAGAGATGGCATGGAATATCCCTTTATTGGAGAAGGTAAAATAGTGTTATTTATGCTTTATTATCACAGCTTTCTGTCCTCTGCTTGCTTGTGAATACCTCTTGTCACCTACTTTACTCCATATCTTTTGGTTTTTGGTTTTTGGGCCACACTCAGTGACACTCAGGGGTTACTCCTGGTTATGCACTCAGAAGTCGCTCCTTGCTTGGGGGACCATATGAGACGCTGGGGGATCGAACCGCCATCCGTCCTAGGCTAGCGCTGGCAAGGCAGACACCTTACTCTAGCGCCATCCCGCCAGCCCCTTTACCTCATATCTTAATGACCACATAAATGCATGTATAATTTTCAGTCACTTCTAGAAATCAAAAGGATTCTCATGATCATCATCTTTTTTGTTTTTTAAAATTTTTTATTTTGTTTTGTTTGAGGGACATGCCTGGCAAAATTCAGGAGTCACTCTTAGATGTACTTGGGGGACTACATGGGATTCCAGGGATTGTACTCAGGTTGACTTTATGTAAGCCAAGCGCCTTACCTATTATACAATCTCTATGGCTCCAGGTTAATCATTTTAGCACATTTCACTTTTAGTTGTGTTAATTTTGTCACATTCAGTTATGAGCCACCAGTGGTATGCACTGGACCAATGTGTTAAGCAGTAGCATTATTGCTTCTTTAACTATCATAACCAAGAATTGCTATGAGATAGCCTAAATCAAGCCATAATTTATAGCATTCATAGGCCAGGGGAATTATTCAAAGGTCTGGAGTGCATGTTTTACATGAGGAAGTCCTGGGTTTGATCCCACGTACCACATGTTCCCATATACCAAGCTTGGCATAAACCCTGAGCACCACAAGAAAAATGTTAGTGCAGCCTTATTAATTTTAACTCAGCAGTATAACTCTTAGTTATACTCTTAATAACTTAGTTATACTCTTAGTAGTTTAGTTTAGTTTAGTTTAGGGGTCATAACCTGGTGGCGCACAGGGATTACTCCTTGCTTTGGGCTCAGAAATCACTCCTTGGGGGCCAAAGTGGTAGCACAGTGGTAGGATGAGTGCCTTGCATATAGCTAACCCAGAACAGATGTGAATTCAATCCCCAGCATCCCATAGTGCTCCCTGAGCCAGGAGCGATTTCTGAGCCCAGAGCCAGGAGCAACCCCTGAGCACCGCTGGGTATGCCCCCCACCCCCAAATCAATAAATAAGTAAGTAAGTAAAAAAAAACATAAGTCACTCCTGGCAGGCTCAGGGACCATATGGGATGCTGGGGATCAGACCCGGGCCGTCCCAGGTTGGCTGAGTACAAGGCAAATGCCCTACCACTGTGTTACCTCTCAGTCTCTAAGCATTACATTTAAAACTCTAAAAAGGGCCAGAGTGGGGCCAGAGAGATGACAGAGTGGTAGGGCGTTTGCCTTGCATGCAGAAGGACGGTGGTTTGAATCCCGGCATCCCATATGGTCCCCCGAGCTTGCCTGAGGCGATTTCTGAGTGTAGAACCAGGAGTAACCTCTGAGTGTGGCTGGGTTTGACCCAAAAACAAAAACAGAAAAAAGGGCTAGAGTAATAGTACAGTAGGTAGAGCATTTGTCTTGCATGTAGCTGACCCGGGTTTGTTCTCTGGCATCTCAGAGGTCCCCTGAGCCTGCCATGAGTGATTTTTGAGCACAGAGCAAGGAGTAATAATAATATCATCTGAGTGCCACCAGGTGTGCCCACCCTCCCCAATAAAAGGGCAGGGTTTTAAGATTGGGTTTTGAAAAATCTAATCATTTGGTATCTAGGAAATACTTTTTTTATTTGTTCCTATAGCACAAGCAATCTTGCTTAATAATTTAAAATCTACCATAGCAAGGTAGGGATAGTACCTGCACAGACTTGACAGAATCTACATCTGTGATGGTGGTGTTTTCTCTCTCTTTCTCTCTCTCTCTCTCTCTCTCTCTCTCTCTTTCTCTCTCTCTCCCCCCCTCTCCCTCCCTCTCTCTCTCTCTCTTTCTCTCTTTCTC
>PVKC010032583.1:0-14202 GCA_004027635.1 Crocidura indochinensis | reverse complement strand
AAAAAAAAAAAAGAATCAGAGTACTGGAAGATGAGATGCAGAAAAACTCAACACAGCAGAAAAATTGGGAAAAGAACCTTAGGACAAACAATCAGGCAATGGAAAAAGTACTCAAGGAAAGTCAACAAATGAAAATAGAAGTCTTTGATGAACTCAAAAGAAACAACATAAGAATCATTGGAGTCCCAGAGACCCAAGTAGGAGATCTCTAGGAAGAATCAACTGTCAAAGACAACATCAAAGAGTTACTCCTAGAGTTAAGGACTACATGCATTCAAATCCTGCAAGCCCAAAGAGTACCAGCTAAAAGAGACCCAAAGAAAAACACCCCCAGACACATCCTCATTACAATGACAAATCCCACAGATAGAGATAGAATACTGCATGCAGCAAGATCAAAAAGTGAAATTACATTCAAAGGAGCATCCCAAAGAATTACAGCAGACATGTCATAAGAAACTCTCAAGGCCAGAAGACAGTAGTGGGATATTATGACAAGACTGAATGAAATGAATGCCTCACTGAGAATACTGCATCCAGCCCGACTCACATTCAGGTTTGAAGGAAGAATACATAGCTTCGTGGATAAACAACAGCTCATAAACTTCACAGATGATAAACCAACCTTAAAGGAAAAACTGACAGGTCTACTCTAAGACAAGAGAGACCAACAAACACAGCAAACTGATCTACAAAGATGACATTAAATTCTATGACAATCATCTCCATCAATATCGATAGACTAAATTCACCAATTAAAAGACAAAGAATGGCAAAAATGGGTCAAAAAGATGAATCCAAACTTCTGCTGCCTACAAGAAACACATTTGAATAGTCAGAACAAACATAGACTCAAAATCAAAGGCTGGAGAAAAATCATCCAAGCAAACAACATCCTCAAAAAAGCTGAGGTGGTCATATTAATATCTGATGACACCAACTTTATACTCAGAAAAGTGGTAAGGGACAAAGATGACCTATATGTTCTACTCAAGGGATATGTGCAAACGGAAGAAATCAGACTATTAAACATATATGCACCCAATGAGAGACCAGCAAATTATCTAATACAATTACTGACAAATCTGAAAGAAGAAATCAATAATAACACAATAATTGTGAGAGACCTCAACACATCCCTATAAACACTTCGTAGGTCAACCAGACTGAAACCCAACAAAAATATGCTAGCTCTGAAAAGAATAATGGAAGAAAGAGGACTAGTATATATATATATATACATATATATACATATATATATATATATGGCACTCCAGCCCAAAAAACCTGAATACACATTCTTCTCCAATGTACATGGGTCATTCTCCAGGATAGACTACATGCTGGCACATAAAACATACCTCCATAAAATCAAGAGGATAGAAAACTTGCAGGCTACCTTTGCTGACCATAAGGCTCTGAAATTGGATGTGAACTACAAAGCCACACAGAAGAAAAACTTAACAACTGGAAATTAAACACACTGCTACGGAGCAACCTGTGGGTTGAGATGAAATCAAAAAGGAAATTAAAATTTTCCTGGAAACAAATCACAATGAAGACACAAACTGCCAGAATCTATGGGACACAGCAAAAGCGGTCCTGAGAGGAAAATTTATAGCTCTACGAACACACATCAGAAAAAAATATGGGACATACCTGAATAACTTAATGATGCAGCTCAAAAAATTAGAAAATAACCAACAAAAGAAACCAAAAATAGGGAGACAGAAGGAAATAACAAAGCTGAGAGCGGAACTCAATGAAGTGGAAAACTGAAAAACAATCCGAAAGATCAGCGAAAGCAGAAGCTGGTTCTTTGAAAAAATAAACAAGATTGATAGACCATTGCCAAAACTCACAAAGAAAGAGAGAGAAAATCTGATAACCTATATTAGAAATGAAAAGGGGGGATAACAACAGATATTGCAGAGATACAAAGGGTGATCAGAGACTACTTTGAGAAACTTTATGCTACTAAACAGAGAACCTAGAAAAAATGGAAAAATTCTTGGACAATTATAACTTTCCATATTTAAGTATGGAGGATCTAGAATCTCTAAACACCCCCATCACCACTGAGAAAATTGAAACTGTAATTAAACATCTGCCCAAAAAGAAATGTCCAGGCCCAGTTGGATTTCCTAATTAATTTTTTCAAATCTTTCAAGAGGAGCTACTACCAATTCTAGCCAGGCTCTTCCATGAAATTGAAAAAATGGAAACACTTCCAAACAGCTTTTATGAAGCCAACATCACCTTGATAACAAAACTGGACAGAGATGCTTCCAAAAAATAAAATTACAGAACAATATCCCTGATGACGCTGATGCAAAGATCTTCAACAAAATCCTGGCAAATAGGATCCAATGCATCATCAAATAGATCATACACTATGACCAAGAAGGCTTCATCCCAGGAATGCAAGGATGGTTTAACATCCCTAAATCTATCAACATCATACATAACATCAACAAGAAGAAAAATACAAATCACATGATCATATCAATAGACGCAGAGAAAGCATTTGATAAGGTCCAACACCCATTCTTGATCCAAACTTTCAGCAAGAAAGGAATGGAAGGAACTTTTCTCAATCTAGTTGAAGTCATCTACCACAAGCCAATTTCAAATATTATCCTCAATAGAGAAAAACTAAAAGTCTTTCCCCTAAATTCTGGAACATGATAAGGCTTTGCGCTCTCACCACTCCTCTTCAACATAGCACTGGAAGTTCCTGCTATAGCGATAAGGCAAGAAAAAGATATCAGGGAATCCAGATAGAAAAAGAAGAAGTCAAGCTCTCATTGTTTGCAGATGACATGATACTCTGCTTAGAAAACCCTAAAGACTCTACCAAAAAGCTTCTAGAAACAATAGACTCATATAGCAAGGTGGCAGGCTACAAAATTAACACACAGAAATCAATGGCCTTTTTATACACCAATAATGATAGGGAAGAGAAGGAAGTCAAGAAGGCAATCCCATTCACAATAGTGCCCCACAAAAACTCAAATATCTTGGAGTCAACTGGACCAAAGATGTGAAGGACCTATACAAAGGAAACTATAAAGCCCTGCTCCAAGAAATAAGAGAGGACACAAAGAAATGGAAACATACCCTGCTCATGGATTGGCAGAATTAGCATCATTAAAATGGCAATATTCCCCAAAGCATTATACAGATTTAATGCAATCCCCTTAAAAATACCCAAGACATTCTTCAAAGAAGTGGATCAAACACTTATGAAGTTCATCTGGAACAATAAACACTCTCGAATATCTAAAGCACTCCTAGGGAAAAGGAAAATGGGAGGCATTACTTTTCCCAACTTTAAACTGTACTAGAAAGCAATAATTATCAAAACAGCATGGTATTGGAACAAAGACAGACCCTCAGATCCGTGGAATAGGCTTGAGTTCTCAGACATTGTCCCCCAGACATACAATTACCTAATTTTTGACAAAGAAGCAAGAAATCCTAAGTGAAGCAGGGAAAACCTCTTCAGCAACTGGTGCTGGCAGAACTGGTTAGCCACTTGCAAAAAAAGTGAACATAGATCCCCAGTTAACGTCATGTACGAAGGTAAAATCCAAATGGATTAAAGACCTTGATATCAGACCTGATACCATAAGTTATATAGAACAACATGTCAGTAAATCACTCCATGACATAGAGACTAAAGGCATCTTCAAGGAGGAAACTGCCCTTTCCAAACAAGTGGAAGCAGAGATCAACAGATGGGAATACATTAAACTGAGAAGCTTCTGCACCTCCTAAGAAATAGTGCCCAGGATACAAGAGTCACCCCCTGAGTGGGAGAAACTATTCACCTAACACCCATCAGATAAGGGGCTAATATCCAAAATATACAGGGCACTGACAGAACTTTAAAAGAAAAAAACATCTAATCCCATCGAAAAATGGGGAGAAGAATTGAACAGACAATTTGATTAAAAAAAAGAAATAAAAATGGCCAAAAGGCACATGAAAAAATGCTCCTCGTCACTAATCATCAGGGAGATGCAAATCAAAACAATGATGAGATACCACCTCACACCACAGAGATTGGCACACATCACAAAGAATGAGAATAATCAGTGCTGGCAGGGATGTGGAGAGAAAGAAACTCTTATCCTCTGCTGAAGGGAATGCCGTCTAGTCCAACCTCTATGGAAAGCGATGTGGAGATTCCTCCAAAATCTGGAAATTGACCTCCCATTGGACCCAGCTGTTCCACTCCTAGGGATATACCCTAAGAACACAAGAATACAATACAAAAACCCCTTCCTCCCACCTATATTTATTGCAGCACTATTCACAATAGTCAGGCTCTGGAAACAACCAAATTGCCCTTCAATAGACGAATGGCTAAAGAAACTGTGGTATATATACACAATGGAATATTATGTAGCTGTCAGGAGAGATGAAGTCATGAAATTTTCCTATACATGGATATACATGGAATTACCATGCTGAGTGAAATAAGTCCGAGGGGGAGAGAGAGAGAGATGCAGAATAGTCTCACTCATCTATGGGTTTTGAGAAAAATAAAAGTCATTTTTGCAACAATCCTCAGAGACAATGAGAAGAGGGCTGGAACTTCCAGCTCACTTCATGAAAGTCACCACAAAGACCAGTGAGTGTAGTTATAGAAATAACTACACAGAGAACTACCATAATCATGTGAATGAATGAGGGAACTGGAAAGCCTGTCTGGAGTACAGGTGGGGGGGGCGGTTGGGAGGGAGGGAGATTTGGGACATTGTTGGTGGCAATGTTGCACTGGTGAAGGGGGTGTTCTTTACATGACCACACCTAATCATAATCATATATGTAATCAAGATGTTTAAATAAAGGAAAAAATAACAGAAAAATCAACTAATAAGAAATAGCTTAATAAATCTTCTGACAATGACTAAATGACCTCACTGCAAGATACAATTATTTTCACAAATTTTTGCTGTTCTTTTTTTCCTCCATAAACTTCATTACCACCTGTAAACAAGAAATATGAAATATATTACTGGCATTTTTGCTTGTTAAGGAGGTAGGCTTGGAAATGGGTGAGATCCAAGAATAATGGTGGAGGGAATTATTTTACATTGGTATTGGAACATAAATGGCAGAAACACTTTTAGGATAAGCATCTGAGTCATACAAGACTTTTAAATAAAGTAATTTATTAAAAAAATTTTCTCATAAACTATAATACATTGATTTAAACAATAAATAAAAGACTGGTGACTTAGAACAGGGTTGTAATAGTGAAAGTGATGAGCTGTAAGTGATGTGTGTTTGTGTGTGGTTGCAATAGTGAAGGTGATGAGCTGTGAGTGGTGTGTGTGTGTGTGTACAAGAGATGTCAGGAATCCTATTAAAAATAACTAAGTGCTCATATTAAAAGCATATACCTCAAGTTTGAAAGGACTTTGTTAAATTATATCAAGAAATACCATAAAGAACACCAAAGAAGTGAGAAGGGATATTGGAGTTTTTGTTTTGGAACCACACCCAGTGGTTCTCAGGGATAACGTGTGTCTTATGCTCAGGTTTCATTCCTGTTAGTACTCAGAACGATATAGGATGCCAGATTTTGGATCCTGGTTTCATGTACAGTGCAAGCACCTTATCCACTCTATTCTATGGTCTCCATGAGAAGAATTTTAAAGTTCTGAAAACAAAGTTGTAATCAATAATGAATTATATTTCCAGATTTGAGAGAAAATAACTATCAACTTCTGACTAGAAACAACTTACCAATTTATTCTGTCCTCCAAATTTTCAATTGTATATACAAATTAAGTCATTTTTCACCAGTAAAGATTTTGAGCATTTACTATCTCAGAAACTCAGATAAGGGACTATTAAATTTACCTTCATAAAAAGGAAAATATACCCCAGAGAAAGAAATAAAACAGTAAGTAGAAAAGAAAAACAAAATAGTTATTTGAAAATGTTAGGATACACAAAAAACTATAAATAAAATATAAATATTGCAATGGGGATTTGTTCGTTGGTAATAAAAGCAGACTATGGATATAGCTATGTGCAGCAGGAATACAGAAATATTAAATCTCTAAAAAGAAGTAGAAAATTGTATGCTTAAATATTCTGCTAAACACAGAATAACAACTAAAATGGTAAAAAAAAATCTAGCAAAATAATTATAGCATAAGGGAAAAGAAACTATAGATATCACATTATCTTATAGAATAAAGGATGAAAATAAGCACCAATAAAGGCAAGCATAAATAAACACAAATATATATCATAACTCTACATGTGTTTGAACTTAATGAAAAACAAAGCTTGACATTGAGTATTTTGTAGGCAATTGAAAACAAGATTTACTTTTGGATGTCATCTGATCATCTTTGTTTTAGAGAACTGAAAAGAGATTACAATTTTTTATCTATTTCCTCAGGTTGTTGTAATAGTGAATTTAAATAGGGCAGGATTGTAACATAAAGTACTTTATTTGTAAGGAGATTTAAAAAAAGATCCTAAATACACTCTTAGTAAATAATTTAGTAATATATAAAAACAAAAGGTTTGTTTCATTGAGACAGTAATTGTGGTTCACAATAAAAATATGTATATCAGAGATAGTTGAATAGGCAGGATATATTTAGTACAATAGGTAGAATGCACATTGGCATCTAAATTGGCATGTTCCTACTGGGATGAAAATTCTTGAAAAATTGGAATTGGTGAAGCCATGCAACAAATACAGTCATGCCTGTGCCCTGTCAGCCCCATAGACACATTCTGTTCTTGAGAGAGATGTAAACCAAGTTGTGAAAAAGTATGTGTATACCGGTCATACAGCTGAAAGCTGGCAATCTCTGGAAGAGAGGGCAGGCCAAGTTCCTATTCTTCTGAAGACATGGTTGCTACACCCATCGCCCACAATTGTCACTTTATCAGTAATCCTGCTTCACCACTCTTCTATGGCTCTCTAAAAGATATGAATCTAACCAAAACATTAGGTTTGCTAGTATTTGGACTTATATCACCAGAGCTTTTTTTAAAGTGAGTGTGGGTACCCTACCCTACCCCCATTTTCACCTTTTCATACTTCAAAAAAAGCTTGGTAGCCAAAAACAGATCTAAGAAAGCCTCAGTATTAGTAATAGTTCTTGGAATTCCTTGGCCTCTGTAAGAACACACCAATTTAGATGCCAAAGTGTATCTGAAGTGATCAATGTTCAGTAACTGAAGTAATAGAATGGTCAACTAGCAACAAAAACGTACTAAGCCTTCTGACAATTACTTAATGATCTCACAGTAGATATAATAATTTTCACAAATTTGCTTGTCGCTATACTTCTCTCTCTTTGTTCTTCTTTCTTTCATTTTTTTTCTTTAATAACTTTGCTCCCACTTATCTGGAAACAAATGTATTATAATCAACTACATCAACTATATGTTGCATACTCCTTAAGGCAAATTATTTTGGTGTGAGATGGTACTCATTGTAGTCCCATCTGTTTATCTCTGTTTCCACTTGTTTGGAGAGTACTGTTTTTCCTTGAAGATTCCTTTAGTCTCAATGTCAGATAGTGTTTTACCTATGTGTTTTTTGACTGGCACACATCACAAAGAACAAGAACAATCAATGCTGGCGGAGATGCGGAGAGAAAGGAACTCTTATTCACTACTGTTGGGAATGCTGTCTAGTCCAGCCTTTATGGAAAACAATTTGGAGATTGCTCAAAAAACTGAAAATTAAACTCCCATATGATACAGCTATTCTACTCCTAGGGCTATATCCTAGGAACACAAAAATACAATACAAAAATTTCTTCCTATATTCATTGCAGCACTATTTACACTAGCCAGACTCTGGAAACAACCAAGATGCCCTTCAAAAGATGAATGGTTAATGAAACTGAGGTACATATACACAATGGAATATTATGCAACCATCAGGAGAGGTGAAGTCACGAAATTTTCCTATATGTGAATGTACATGGAATCTATTATGTTATGTGAAATAAGTCAGAGGTGAGAGATAGACACAGAATAGTCTCACTTATCACTTATGGGTTTTAAGAAAATTAAAGACATTACTGGCCCAGAGACAATAGAGTTAAGGGGTGGAAGGGCTGGAAGGACTGGCTCACAATTTGAAGCTCAGCACAGAGTGGTGAACTCTGTTAGGGAAATAACTACACTAACAACTAATAACAACTAACATTGTCATGTTAAAGAATGAGAGAAGTAGAATGCCTGTCGCGAATGCAGGCAGGGGTTGGGTGATGTGGGGGCATTGATGGTGGGAATGTTGCACTGGTGATGGGGGTTATTCTGTTTATAACTGAAACCTAACTACAAACATGCTTGCAATCATGGTGCTTAAATAAATATTTATATTTTAAAAGAGCAAATTATTTTTTAAATAATTAAAAAAAATTTTTTTAAATTGGAGTTGCCCAGGAATTTCAAGCACTATCACTGACATTCAGCATTTGTATGGTTTGTTTTTGACTTCCAGGCCTTCTGGAAGTATAAGACTGGTGTGTTTGAGAGGGTTCCCACACTCACTCAAAAAAAAAAAAAGTCCTTGTGTTGTCAACACAAATGCATGTGGGGCTCAAGCAGTAGCACAGGGGTATGTTTACCTTGCATGCAGCAAACCCAGGGGCAATTTCTGAACTCAGAGTCAGACGTAACCCCTGAGCATCATTGAGTGTGACACAAAACAAACAACAAAAAATGCCAGCATGCCTGGAATGTTGGTCAGGCTGGTGTCTGCAGAGAGTAATTGATGAATCAATGAAGCTGGGCTTTGATCAAAGCAGAAAATGTAGGTAGTGAATGCAGTTGATGTGGCTTTGGTAGGGTGGGGACTTTGATTGCCCTCTCCTCCTAAGACTGCCATTTTTCATCTATACAGTGAGTGTACCCATGATTTTTCACAACTTAGTATACATCTTTTTTTGTTCAGGCCACACCCGTTTCATGCTCAGGGGTTACTCCTGGCTAAGCACTCAGAAATTGCCCCTGGCTTGGGGGGACCATATAGGACGCCGGGGGATCAAACCACGGTCCTTCCTTGACTAGCACTTGCAAGGCAGACACCTTACCTCTAGCACCACCTTGCCGGCCCCAGTATACATCATTTTTTAAGAAAAAAGTAAATCATGGAGCTGACTGAATGCAGACATGGTGAGTGCATTTGTGGGAGTTGTTTTGGCCCAGAATTTCTTTTTCTCCACATGGTTCTTTTCTCCACATCTATTGCTTGTAATCTTTTTCCTATAAACCATTCTTACCAGTGTAAGACAGTATATCATTTTGCATTGGATTTGAGTTTTCATGATAGTAAGTAAAGCTAAACATTTTGATCATGGGAGACATTTTTTTACTTCTTTAAAGACATCCCCACTCAGGTAGAAGCCTATTATCTTAATAAAATAGTTTACATACTATGACTACTTTGCTTCAATATAATGGGTATCTTACAATGGGTATTTTTAATTTTAACTGATTAAAACTAAGAGAAATCAGAGACCAACAGATAATACAAGAGTCTTGTAAGTCTAAGATGCATGTCTTAAATACAAAAAGTAAAACTAATTTGTCTCTTAGCATCACATCCTCCCTCGCCGCCTACTCAAGTACCATTAAGTATGACCTAAAAACCTCATGGGCTGGGTTTAATAAACATTATATTGCCAGGTCAGCCCAATTAGCTGACTATCATTGGTAGGCCCACAGAGATGTTGAGTTTTGCTTAGATCATCTAAGAGAATTAAACCAATCATTATAAAACTTTGAGGAGGTGGTAGAGAGATAGTATAGCATGTAAAACTGTTGGCATGCATGCAGCGAACCAAAGTTTTATCCCCAGAAACATATGGTTCCTGGAGTAACACCAGGAATAATCCCTGATTAGAGAGTCAGGAATAAGCCCCCAAACAAAGCACAAAAAATTGGAGGGAAATAAACAAACCTCTACTTATATGCAAATGATATTATTGTCTGAAGAAAATAAAAGTCTCTACAATTATAATAAAAGGTTTTAGAAAGATTTACAGATAGTAGTAGTATTGCTATGGATACAAATAACCACATAGAAAATGCAGTAGGAGGGAAAATAAATCAGGACAGAAAATAAATAAATAAATAATAAATCCAAGCCAAAGTCAGTGATAATAGAATCAAGGAGCCTAAACTTTAACTATCTAAACTTAAATGGGCCTGTTATACTGGCAGGCCAGGGGGCAAAGGTTGGTGGCATAAGCCTATGCCATTCTGGGTCTATTGATGGAGAAAGGTTGACACTAGTGGTGGGAAGGGCCCTGACTCATTGTATATCTGAAATTCAACTATGAAGAACTCTGTAGATCACAATTGTTTCAATAAAATAAAAAAATTTAAAAAGAAATATAAAAAAGGGGCTGGTGAGGTGGCACTAGAGGTAAGGTGTCTGCCTTGCAAGCGCTAGCCAAGGAAGGAACGCGGTTCAATCCCCCGGCATCCCATATGGTCCCCCCAAGCCAGGGGCAATTTCTGAGTGCTTAGCCAGGAGTAACCCCTGAGCATCAAATGGGTATGGCCCGAAAAAACTATATATATATAACAATATATATAATAAAAGAAAATGAAGTAGGAAAAAAATATGTATCATTCAAATACTCAAAGTGCTACTAAATGTAAAATAAAAATCTAAGTCTAAGTCTAAGAAAAGATATATCATAAGATTTAAGGAAGGCTTCATAGTATAGCTGGTAGGGCATTTGTCTTGCAGGCAGCTAACCCAGGTCCAGTCCTTAGCATTCTATATATCTCCCAGAGCTTGGCAGAAGTGATTCCTGGTTCAGACCCAGGAGTAACCCCTGATCATAGCCAGGTATGACCCCAAACCAAAAAACACAATCATAGAAAATCTGAATAAAAGTAGAAACACTTATAGATCTTCCTTGATGAAAAGATTCAACATCACAAAGTTATTAAGACTTCTCAAATTACCATATTTTACCATATCAGTTTATAATAAAATGTCAACAGAAATTTTTATGATTTAAAAAATTACTCCTAAAAGTTTTATTGAAAAAATTTTTCTAAAATGTTCTGGGAATACAGTTCAACAATAAAGCACTTATCTTTAGGCCAACTATGAAGACCTGAGTTTAATTTTTTTTTTTTTTTGGTTTTTGGGTCACACCTGGCAGTACTCAGGGATTACTCCTGGCTCTATGCTCAGAAATTGCACCTGGTAGGCACGGGGGACCATATGGGGCACCAGGATTCAAACCGATGACCTTTTGCATGAAAGGTAAACGCCTTACCTCCATGCTGTCTCCCGGGCCCCGAGTTTAATTTTTTATATAAATAATTTCTTTATCTAAGCACAATGGTTACAAACATTTTTGTAATTGGGTTTCAGGTATAAAATGCATACCCCTTCACCAGTGCAACTTCCCCACCACTATTTTCTCCCCATTTCCTACCTCCCTCCATCCCCTGCCTGTCTTTGAAATCTATCCATGTAATAAGCAAATTTTGTGATTTCATTTTTTTCTAACAGCTGCATATATTCCATTTCCTGCGTTTACTTTTTGACTCTACCCTATCCAAAAATGCTCCCAAATATTTAAATAACAAAAGTGGATAGATTGTCTTTGTCAAATATCATATTTATCATAAAGGATGCAAGGATATTATATTTGTGCAAGTAAATGAACAAATAGATTAAAGTAACAGAATAGCAAGACCTAAAAGCATAATTATGCATAGAAAATATACATATATTGGGACCGGAGAGATAGCATGGAGGTAAGGCATTTGCCGTTCATGCAGAAGGTCAATGGTTCAAATCCTGGCGTCCCATATGGTCCCCTGTGCCTGCCAGGGGTGATTTCTGAGCGTGGAGCCAGGAGTAACCCCAGAGCACTGCCGGGTGTGACCCAAAAACAAAACAAAACAAAGCAAAAAGAAAATGTACATATAGAAAATATGCATATAGGACAAAATGACACATGAAAGATTTAAGAAAAAATTCCACATTTCAAATTTACTAAGATAAATTGGATTAATCAATAAATGGTATTGCAATAATTGACTGTATAATAGATATAAATAAATTTTATTCCTTATCTATATACATTTATATACATCATGAATGGATAAGGATGTGATATCACAGGGATGTGGCACAAGTGATAGAACTTATGTCAAATGTGTGAGATTTATCCCCAGCACTGCAAAAATTACAAACAAGAATTTATAGACCTGGGGCTAGAGTGATAGTATAGCAGGTATAGGAGGTATAAGTATAGATAATATTGCACCTGCCTAGCATACAACTGACCTGAGTTCAATTCCCAATATACCATATAATCCACCAAGTACTGCCAAGAGTGATTCTTAAGTGCAGAGTTGGCAGTCACCTCTAAGCACCACTGGTTGTGACCCCCCCCAAAAAAAATGTAAACAACTAAAAGATAATTTATTGGCCTAGTATGTGTCTCAATAGCAAAGCATATGCCTTGAAGGTATGAGACTTGAGTTTTATTCACTCAAATACAAAAATATGCATTCACACATCCATCTATATATACCTAAAGTGAACAACAAAAGCTTAAGTTGCTTAGTAAAAAATTAATTTAAAAAGTCTTTTAGAGAAGACTTTATAATTGCACTCCATATAGCATAATGTAATATAAAAGAAAAAAATTTGACTTCTACATATTAAAAGGCACCACAAAGTAAAAGTCAAGTCATATAAAGTGAGAAGATATTTGCAACACATTTATAAACATGTTTCCCAGAATATATAAAGAATTTCTTTATATATAAAGAGAGATAGCACAGCGGTATTTGCCTTGCAAGCAACTGATCCAGGATCAAAGGTGGTTGGTTCGAATCCCGGTGTCCCATATGGTCCCCTGTGCCTGCCAGGAGCTATATCTGAGCAGACAGCCAGGAGTAACCCCCTGAGCACCGCTGGGTGTGGTACAAAAACCAAAAAAAAAAAAAAAAAAAAAGAATTCCTACAAATCAACAACAAACATAATGAACTTGAAGATCAATCTTTAGAGGCATAGAGATAAAAATCTTCACAATAAAAGTAGCAGTCAGAGAAACTGACAACAATAATTTCTTCATTTTATAACTATGTTAGATAAAATGTTAAAGTCTTGAAACAAGTGCTTGAAACAAATGAAATTAGTGCTTTTCCACTAATGGCAGAAAAATAATTAAACTACTTTATGAAACTCTATGACCATATCTACTTATGTCAAAAATATCCTCTTGAAGCAAACTCACCCTGGGAAATTCCTTATTAGCAATTTAATAAACTTAGTAAACTTAAGCCAGTCTTGATATGACATCCTGACAAAGAGGAAATGACAATAACTTGATCCAAGAGCAGAACGTCCTAACAGTAAGATGAAATCAAAATACACATTGCCCTTTGACCCACGCAAAAACCAAGATTACCAACTACTTAAGACTGACATTGACAGCCAAGACTAGGCAGTACATATCCTGGGACCCTAAAAAAGACCCTAGCCTATGTTTAAGCTTAGGATCTGTACAAAAACCAAGATCCCCAATCCCAGAAGTCTGACTGTAACAACTGCAATGGAATAGAATTTGTGGAATCATAATTTAAAAACTCTATTTCAGGCTTAGCCCTAAGATTTGTGCAAAAACTAAGACCACCAATTATAAAAGTCTGGTTACAACAACAGTGATGGAACAGAACTTCTAGAACTATAAAGACTATTTCTAGGCTTTCTTCCTATGACCTGTGTAAATACCAAGATATTGAGTTAGAGAGGCCTGATTATATCGTCCACAACTGAGTGGAAAGATGCCAGGTATCATAAAAAGACCTTGGGGAGAGAAAAAGAGCATGTTTGGAGCCTGTAGTGGTTCTCATGACAGTATGCTTCAAGAGCAGAGAAATCCAAAATCTCCCAGTGGTGGGCAACCTTTTTTTTTTTTTCAACTGAGCCAAATCTCGCCAAAGCCACAATTGAAATTTATTTTAAGAGCCACACAGGGTGTGCACTGACAGAGGCAAGGAGCAGAGTCCTGACTCCTGGAGCGGCCGCCCTGCACACAGAAGAGCCGCATTAAAATGTGTAAAGAGCCGCATGTGACTTGTGAGCCGCGGCTTGTCGACCACTGTTATTAGGCCAAGGGAATTCCGTTTCTAACATCTTCAATACTTACTATGCC